>JACEII010000031.1:3765999-3902305 GCA_014332785.1 Antheraea mylitta | reverse complement strand
ATTACTTGTTTATTAACTATATAAAAATAATAATCATTCGATATAGACAAGTTTTCATACGACGTTATGAAATATAACAGAGTTAAACATAAAAACAAACAGATACGTTACATCTCTCGTACAATGATACATTGACCTGAAAACATCCCGGTCATCGGAGGTTAAATTATTCACGTGAATAACTCTAATTATCATTGTTAATAAGGATGTAACGAAACTAGGTAAATTTAAATAAGTGTTTTAAGTACTTATAATTTTAGGCACTTATTTATTCTATTAAGATCAATGTGAATGGTCGAAGTTGCGGATTAAGCTGGAGTTTGCATGAAATTTTGTATTACGAATTGTTTTGTTGGACAGTGGTAGAACCGAAATTTCACTATAATTTAATCTTTAAATAATAAGCTTATCAATTACCTTTAGGCACCTTGGGTATGAAATTCAGGGTGCGATCTTTACATCTCAGATGCTCGCCAGTACCATCGATCCAAATGTACGTGGCGAGGATTTTGTCGGCGGGCAAGGGCAGGTCAAAGTATCGCCCAAGCAGAGTCTTCGACAGTACCGCATTAGGTGAATTCGTTAGTACCGGTCCGGATAATATCTTCGGGTTATCTGCGAAACGGAATTATTAAATTACATTATTCCATTAATATATAAGTGTTATGTTATATTATTATTTATTAACTTCGCCGACGATCGATAATGGGCTCCATCGGTTATTCTTTGATCTGCTGCAACTGTCTGATCGTTCGGTTTATCTAGAAATTTTATTGCGACCCTTGTATTAAGAATATCATTGCAGATTGAACTAGCGATAATTTAACTACGTCATATTGGGATCAACGATGCGGTAATACAAACATATGATTTCAAATACAATGTTGATCGAATAATAACCAAATAATTATGTTTTTGACACGTTCATTGTTTTGACTTGTTCATTGACGTTTATATTTATTATTTTGACTTTCGTTGATAATATATGATTTGCATGACATAGATAAACTATACAGGAGATAGAGTAAACAACTGGAAATAAAACCTTTACTTCGTCATTATCGTCAGTAAAGCCGAATGATGAAATACAATAACAATATAGTGATCTACTAATTTCTATACATTTGTTTTTCCCAGAATATATAACAAATGATAAAAACGCAGATCAATTATTCGAAAATCCTCACATTTATCTTCCTAAACACATCCCACGTAATTTATGTCCGCATGGTATGTTACATCTTTGATATTTACAGAAACCTTTTTTACACAATTCATTTATACTTTGTTTCGGTATTTTTATACTCCTATATTCGCTCGTTTTCATACTTATCACAACTTTTTTCTTGACAAGCCTATATCACGCTAACCTATACTGTAACTAAGTTTTCTAAGACTGGTGTTAATTTCATGCTTTCTTTTATCTTAAAATTCGTTGGAAATGTTTTAAATATAGATCTAAATATATAAAAAGTTTATGATAAAACTTTGATTCCGTAAAAAAAATTAAATGTGTTGCAGCTTAGTTTGTTAGTGGGTCTTGTTCACTATACTAATGCTATAGTTTTACCCAGTGGCTGAATCCGTGACAAAAAAAAAAAAACGTATATAATTTTAAGTATACATCTCATTTATTTAATTATTCCCTACACCAGGACGTATAGAAATTACTCATCGTTTATTTTTATAGTTTAGCAGGATGTAGGTACGTAACACCGACTTTCCAATTTATTTAAATTATATAATTATACCGAAACATTTGTTATGTCTTTTTTAATTTAAAGGCTTGTTAGTACGTGAACAATATTATTTAAATTTAATTGTTAGTATCATCCGCTAAGGGTGAAGGAAAACATTTTTAAGGGGAAACTGAAAACACTTTAGAATTACACTCTCAGTACCAAAACTTTAGCATCTGTAATACTACGTAGCCTTTCAGAGCCAGTATTTTATAACGACGGCGCTTAACCTTGTGTAGAGGGGCATTAGTGAGATCCTATTACTATGTATGGTTAAAGGTGTTATTGAAATTTTGATTTATATAAAGTTAAATATACTATCTATACTAATATTATAAAGAGGTAAAGTTTGTAAATTTGTGACGTTGTGATGTTGTTACGTTGTAGGGGGTAATCTCGGAAACTACTGGTCCGATTTGAATAATTCTTTCAGTGTTATATAGCTCATTCTTCGAGAATGGTTATAGGCTATATATCATCACGCTAAGACTAAAAGAAGCGGAGCACAGATGAAAAATGTTTTAAAATCGGGATGTTTTTTCCTTTTGAGAACGCGAACGAAGTCGCGGGCAGAGGCTAGTACTTTATAAAATATAACTAACCTTAACAACTTTTATATGTTTTAAACACACATTATTTATATATCTATGTATTTCTATATAAAATACAGTTCCTTTGAGACTCAATCACGTTAAGACTATTCGACCTTTTGGCATAGAACTATGAATTCGATACAAAATAATTCACGGATGATTCTAGGCTATTATAGTTTTTGGATTCGATTAGCCCTACGATATGGTTAAAGGCCAACGAAAAGGGCGAGATTTAACTAGTATACTAATAAAATGTGAATAGTTATCAAGACAGGTTTACCTTCTATCTTTGCGTGAGCAGGGTCCGACATGATTCCGTTGATCATATATGCTGTTCACCTGTAACAAAGTATAACACAAATGAGTTCTCTTTAAAAGTCAATACTATTATTTGATAATTTATTTTTTTAATTATCATATTTCGGCACGAGTTACCGCATTCGATGTTGTACGATTAGGCGAATTGCGAAATTACATAATTATATATATATATATATATATATATATATTAATAATATCTTGTGGTTTTATATATAGATGATATTTAACATTCTATTCTCCTTGACATTTAAAAAGAACGGTTTTCAATAAACTACGGACGAATCAATTGTAATATTTTATTTATTAATTTACATAAAGTACATATGTTAAACATAATTTATAATCATACCTTTAATTATTTTTACATCTAACGGGTAATAAATTGTTCAAATAATACTGATTATATTTATTAGAGGTTCAAAACCGAAAGAGAAATGGATGGATTTTATCAAGCACGATAAATGTATAAAAGGTGTAAATACTTCACTGACATCTAATAGAAGACAGTGAAAGTGATAAATATATCGTGCCGATTTTACTTAGGAAAATGGTAACAATACAGTGGTGATAAGAATTTCATAATGAAAAAAAAAGTAATGTGAATAAGAATGTAAAATAATATTGGTACTCTTATATAAAAAGATAATAAAAAATGCAACACTGAAAATTTGTAATAATGCAGTCCTTCATTTAGGGTTAAAAATAAAATCAGTTGGTATTTATAAAATCATCACATTAACCTACTGCCAATCCACTGCAGAGCCATAAATCTCTTTACGGAGGAAGATATGTACATATTCATAACAATGTATTGGCAACTTCAAATACGGAAAAATCTAGAGAACTAGGAGAACATTTCTAAAGTTCAGAGGTTTGTTCACGATGTTTTCCTTCTTCGTCAGCCGACAGTTTTAATAAGATAATGATAGAACCAATTTGCATTAATATTTGCATGCGGGTATCGAAAAATTCGTTTATACATGCCGGACATCGAATATGCGGACATTGAATTGATATTCCGCGGGTTAAATCACTAGACCAATACGACTTATAACCTTTAATAATATAATAAAGCAGAAGGGTTTGTTTGTTTGATTGAACATGCTAATCTCAAGAACTACTAGTCCGATTTCAGTGATATTCAGATTCTTTCAGTGTTAGATAGCTCATCGAGGAAGGCTATATATCATCACGCAAAAACAAATATGAGCGGAGTACCAATGCAGAATGTTTAAAAATCTTTTATTTTAATATCGTAAATATATTTTCAATTTATTTCGATGTCTGCATTTCATCTCATTTATTTAGTGAAATAAATAAAAACCGAAGTAGATTGAAAAAAAAAATGTATGCTATTTAGTTTTAGTCAATGATATTACAAATATGTAATATCGTTGATTTTAGTTATCGTGATAGTCTCCATTGAGTGACATTTAAAAAATTAAAAACTATAAAAATCGAACAAAATCTATCCAATAGCTTTTGTTTGTTGCGTGTACAACGACAGACGTCTATAGTTTTATCAGCTTATACAGAGATAAACATGTAATCGTATTTTTAATTTTTAATGAATACTTGATCGTAGGTGAACAACAACAGTACGAGAATAGTTGTTGCCGCTCAAACACTCACCGACGGTAATTATCATTACATCGTCCCATAAGCACATTACGTCCACAACTAAGGCCAGACTGCCAGATATATATTGGCTAATGTATAAAGAACATACGTATAATTATGTCGAAATAAACAGAACGATTATTATAATAAGATTTGTGTCACCAACGAATTAGTAATTTTATGTTATCGATTGGCGTATTGCCCGTTATTGGACCGACGTCATGTAAACACGTGTATCACGTTCACGTATCACCTGTTATTACTAAATAATAGATAAATGAATAGAATAAAGAGCATTGTAATTACTTGTATGGTTGTTTACTTGTAATAGACGGAAACTTACAGTAATAATTGCTGTCCATGCCTTAATATGCTTCTTGTTGTTAATGGAATGTTTTTTACGGAAGGAACTTGACAGAGAGTTAAACTGAATAATCACTGTAGTTTATAGTTTCTAAGCGATTTCGAACACAACAATAGTCATGACTTAAAGTGTATTAAAGATAGGTAGTTAGGTTTAGATTGATGTTACGGTTACTAAGTTGCAACGCCTCAGTACCAATAGGTATTGAGATTGTACTGACGCACTTGAACTTTACACAGGTGAGGTTACGGTAGTGATTTAACACTCTTATGGGACTCAGTTGCTACCGTTTAGTAAAGGTTCAGGGTTGATTCTATAGTTCCGTTATTTTCCGCTTGGTGATTGATGGTGATTTGAGAAAAACTGTCTAACATTCCAAATTCTTTACGTGGTTTTGCTATACTATTGGAAATATTTACCATACCATACCATAATTAATTCCTGCAGGTGTTAGAATTTTATGGGTTTAAAACGCTTGACATAAATGGAATCAAATGCGTTTCTATAGTTCGAATGGAACCCGGTAATGCGTTTACTATGTATCTCGGAATAATGATGCATTTAAAAGAAGTAATATTATCTCAATAAACTTAAGTGAAGTAGGTAATAAATTTATTTACTGTTAAACGAAATCTTTCCAAATTCTCTTCTTTATTGGTTACGAAATTTTCAAATAAAAGTATTGCATAATCAAAAAGACTAGTGTAAATCGTAACTAATATTATAGATACGAAAGTCAGTTAGTTTATTACTACTTAAAAATTTTTAAATACAAACGTAGCTGCTAGTACAACCTAGTATTTTATATTAGGGAAGTTTGGTATGGCCATTAATGTTTTTGAACGTTCCATTCATTATTAGTAGTACATTGATTAAACAAGTTTGCTTAATATATTTTTAATGTTAATTATCAACATTATTCTTAAGTTACATGCTGTCTTTGAATGATTATAATCTTTAAATTTGGCAATATTATCAAAGAGTCTATGCTAAATTGTGAAAAAGATCCTTACTGGGTATGTTATATTCGAATTGGCAAAAAGGTGATTCTTATTCATTCCAGATATGGAATGTAACATAACTAGTTATCACCAGTTGAACGTTGATCGATATGTCATTGAATACATGCTAAATATTATTCTTTTCGACCTACTAAAATTGCGAGTGCAAATAATGTATTTACACAGTACTTATGCCACGTATTTTTTCTATCCGACATTGATCTATATAGTCACATGTTTAGCGTGGCTTGAGTAGCATAACACACGTCACCGGATTGCAACAAAACGTACATATCGTTTGTATCAGTTGTTGAATTTTGAGGACTGATCGATAGATTAATTACGGTGTATTAAAAAATTAAATAAATAAACGCAATCGCGTTTCATTGATTATTTGAAAACCAATTATCACAAGGTAACATTATTTCATACAACAAACTAAAAATATTTTGTATACTTATTATAACGATGACAACATTGGTATTTCTTGTTTTTTTTTTTAACGCACTAATCTTTGGGAAAATCTGGCAGATTTGAAAAATATTTTTTATAATTGTATAGTTAATTCATTGAAGAAGGTTATCTGGCTATTATATCACACTATAATTACTAGGAGTGTAGCAATTAATATACAGAAGCGAGATACATACGTCAAGCAAGATTGAAGCAGTAGCGCGGACGTATCGTGTAGCACGCCGAGGGATAATCAGGATTAAGGCCGGAAAATTGAAGAGAAACCATGAGGTGCAGCTAATCTTTTAAAATGTGATTATGGTAATGTAAAAGTTCGTTGATTAATATTTCACTGGTATCTCGATATTATGTTAGAACCCTAGTCTTACAGTTATTTTATAGATACATGAGCTCTGGTACAAGTATATATGTGGGCTGTTCTTTTAAATACTGTGTGACTATGGTAGTATGAGTTGGTAAACACGCTAAATTTGGAGGAGTTTTGCTCTCAATTGCAACTGCCGAAACACACCGACAAATTCTCAAATTAAGATTGGCAGCTAACCAGGCGAACTTACAAAAACCACATTGCGAAGGTTTTTATCTTGAAGTGTCAAAAAAAATTAAGACTTCATAATATCTAAACATAATATTACTTTTTTACACTTAAAACACGATTTATATAGATAAAGTAGGTTAAAATTTACGACATCACAGTTTGTATTTTAAAAACAATAATTCTCTTTCCTTATTTGTTTTCTTTTTTTTATTATTACTTTATTTATTGATCTGTTATATTGTGCCTGTTGTGAATACATTCTATCGATTATCTTGTTATTATTAGGTCGTCAGTTTATATCTATTTAGGTTAATAGCCAATTAGGTAGTATTTATTACGAGTGATATAAAAAGATTATGTAGACTGTTTATACACAATATAATTACGAATGTATATTTTTTATACTTTTTTCTTATAAGCTAAGTATGTCTAAGGGTCATTCAACCTTTGTTGATGCCGAGTCCCAAGTATGAAATCGTCTCGGAAGCTGAATATTCCTTTGTTATAAATAATGACTTATGCTTAGTGAATATTAAATATTGCAATAATTAAATAAGTATAAAGTTTTGTAAAATGCAATCCTGTTTTAATTGAAGTTCGGTGGTCGTCTGACGGATGGAAGAATAATTTTGCGATACTTTATGCTCATCGAACCTTCCATGATTTAATTTAGGAATTTATTCGTTTATTCCAGATTTACTTTTGAGTTATTCATAAGCATAAAGGGCTTATGTGACCACATTTTTATAATAAATATAGTGGTCAAGGGTTAAACTATAAAAAATATTTAAAAACTTAAAAACTATGTTGTTGAGAGTTGTTCATAAACATATTTTTTCTTAATTACGATTTGTATTGATTATACGTCGCATTGTTCTAAGTATCTCCATATATGGCATAGTCACGTATATGAAATACGTACCGCT
Source organism: Antheraea mylitta (assembly GCA_014332785.1). Taxonomy (NCBI): domain Eukaryota; kingdom Metazoa; phylum Arthropoda; class Insecta; order Lepidoptera; family Saturniidae; genus Antheraea; species Antheraea mylitta. The sequence goes on along the minus strand of JACEII010000031.1, from coordinate 3,894,729 downwards.
AATGACATCGACGTTGCCTGTGACAAATGTTAATTAGACCTATATATTTATACATTGTTTTAGTTAGAAAAGAGTATGTAATTATTTAGACGACTAATAAACCTTAAAAAAACCATTTATTTAAAGCACGTTTTAACAATTGCACTCAACAAGAACGTTAATTTGACTTTCAATGTATATGTAATGTATGTCGCTCTTGAAGTGCCAATATTTTTCAAGTATTCAAGTATTCTTGGAACAAAGACTTCTCAGTATATAATATTAAAAATGAACGTCTCTTGGAAATCATTAATATCATAAAGGCATTTAAAAAATTTTAGGAATACAATTGTCCACAAAACTGAGATAGAATAATTGTCGATACAAAGGGAATAACATTATATAATAAAACATTATAGAATTATACGATAAAATATAATTCAGTTTTTATAGAATATATATAATCGTAGGATTATACGCAATAAGAAATGAAACAGCTATCTTTAGAATATCAAGCGAAGTTATTAGGTGCCTACTCTTTGTTGATTGAAATTATATTTAGAACAAAGTACTTTAAGTCCGTCAAATTTGGAGTACGACTAACTTCTTCTTTCATATATAATTATTCATGTGGTCAATGACTGCATCACGCGATGAACCCGTGTTTCGACCTTCCGACGCTTCAGATAAATGTATTTAAACTAGCACATGATATTTACGAGATTTAAAATACAACGGATCGCGATTTTATCGAATTAGTTAGAAATATAGGAATGAATTAAGAGACCGAGATTTAGGTTAGTGGGATTACGATACTATAAGCGTACGTGTGTAGTACTAGCTTTTTTGGCTAGACAAATTAGCTGCATAATTTCTGTTAGAAATTACACTAAAGTTCAAACACGAACCGCGACCGCCGGTGATAAATTTCATCAGCAGTCGAATTATTCCGAATGTTTTAACCGTATTAGTAATTTGACATTAAATATAATAACGAATGTCGATAAAGGAAGCCATTATGAGGAAATTAACACAAAAAAATCTTGTCTTTGTTCCAATCTAACTCTGTCTATTAGCGTCCTATTATCCCAGACGAAATATTTTGTAGGGCATTTGTTGTGCTCCAGATCGGCCATCGATTTTCAGAGAAGAGAATAATAAAATTAATGATACTATTTAAATAAAAGTCACCCATCTAGCACTAATAAATAATGTTCCCTTGACCTTGTCGAAAAACGTGAGTATGGGGTCTCTTAATTACATACCTCAGAGAAGGAAAAAAAGAAAATAAAATCGCAAGTGCGAATTACGGAACTGTTACCACCAAGAATTAACAAAGCAACCGCGGACTGTCTCTGTATTCGTAATACCGAAATATTCTTACGAATATGTCTAGAGAATAATGCATATTTCAGTTTACATGATGCAAGTACATAATCTCAAATTGTCAATGTAAAGCTGATAATTATATCTACCATTATTGTTCTCCTACGAAATAGGTAATTAAGAGGCATATGGCACCTTACATCGACTCTGGTTACACCATAATGGAAAAACAAAAAAAAACTATTGCTCGTCGTTTGAAAATGGCAACATGTCGTAGGTCTGCAGTGCAATTAACCTAGTTTCTTCATTCGAAAAGATGCTAGTAATGTGTCTTTTGTTGGTTGTTACAATAAGTTTTATTGTCAGAAAATAATCAATAATTTCGTGACGGTGGAATGGTTAGGCGATTCGTCGTGTGAACGTCGCACGTTGTTCACGCATCGAACAACATGTACTAACGAATCTAAAGAATTCACAGAAGAAGTAAACACATTTGTTCCGTTGAAACACATAATTTAGTAAACAACATTTATCTAAACAAACAACGGAGTTAAATATATACCCAGTATATAGTTGATTTATATTATATTATAACTGTAATGAATAAGTATTAGTAGGCCTGAGATTATTTACTGTACATGTTTGCCGATAAAATGAAATTACATTCGATCAGATTCCATTATCATTACATGATAATGAATTAAATAGGTCAGTAGGCAGTTGTTTGCGCGTAATCAATCGCGACTAGTCTGAGAGTTAACTCGTTGCATCATTATTGAACTGGATATATCAGTTTCTTTGTAAGACAGCGAAACGATCTTGACCTATGATTATATACATATACAACGTCGGACTTTCCAATATCACAAAATTCGTTACTTTGTTGCGTAAACTAAAATGCGTATTATGCTATATTAGAAATAATAATTTAATGTGTGACATCTGTAAAAAGCTTAAAAAATAGCTTATATTAGTTAACAATATTTTGACGTGATAATTTTTTACTATTTTTACTTTTACTATTAGGTACTGCAATAGTACTATTTGTAAATGGCTGTTGACTCGATCACCGAGTCGGCCGAATTAATTCGCCATGAATAACAAATAACAGCAACCTGTATATATCGAGCCTTTTAGGTAAAGAATTCTTCCTAAGGAAACATTTCCCGAGTGATCAGATTTGCTCACGCTGTTTTCTTCTATCTACAGTATCATTTCCAAAATAGTATGCAAATTTAGAAAATAATTATCTAGTACAATGGGGTTCCCACGAGTTGACGACAAATCCATAGTTCGTATTTGTTTGATAACGGTGCATTCCCTATTCCCTATTGTAATACTGATGTGCAGTAAATAAAGCTGAACCCTTTAAAAATATTTTGTTTATAAACAATACGAAAATCCGGTATCTTACCTTACCAAGTACCGGTTTCACGAAATTCACTGTATCAGTAACTGGCCATGAGAGTATTAAGGTACTAGGTAAGTTATAACAACTGTAATGAAAACGCTATAGTTAGAACTAAACGATTGTCTAATTGATATTTTTAATTGTTTAAATATTACCATACAATAATAACATTTACTGGATTGCTACATATTTGTTTGGATTCATGAAATATTCTTCTAACGTATATTATATAGTAAGTAACGCCGTCGTACTAAAATATCAATCTTTTAATCTGTATGGGTAAAAAATATTGTCTAAATAAAATACTGTTTAGGCATTTAGTAAATACATATTAAAAATGGGTGACAGGCAACTATGTAATGAAAATGGTGCGGCACGACTGCGTAATGGAAAAAATTCTATTGTACTATTTTAATTAACGCCTTGTCGTAAATTATGATTCAGATGTTTAATGAAGTACAGGAAAACACAATCGTCGTAAAAATTAATAATACAAATGTATTTAACATTGTTGTGTCCGATTTTTAATTAACAATTGAAGTAAACGTAAGGTTTTCATGTCTGGAATGTTATAAAAAATAATGTTCGCTCCTCTGTTCCGATCTGAAAGGTGCGGTTTGGCAAACACACACATACACAAAATCCGTAACTTCTTGTGAGTTGCTTTTTGGTTATGTAGATTAGATATATTAGGCGAAATGTAATTATTGTGACAGAAAACATTTTGTTTCGTGACTGATTTAATAAATTACGAAAAGCAAGTTGTTTAAACTTTTAATTTGTTTTTCGCCGATCATTTTAGAGCGAAAAAGATTTCTCGTATAATTTTTTAGGTATATTTGAAAGGAGCGATTTGTGGTTTTTGATAATTCATGCCGACTGTAAATGTTAACTGCTTATGTAAAAAAGGACACATTGGAACAAAAAACGCCCTTATTATGAAGATTAATTTTAGTTATGATCTACATTTAACATACTTAAAAACATTTCTACCTTTTGCTTATGACTTCTCTCGCATTATATAGCGTTATCGCGTCTCGTGTTATATAGAATCTATCCTTTGGGAGGAATAGATTCTTTCTGGATGACAAAGTACAATATGTCCTTTTCTGTGTCCGTGACAACATGCATACAATATATTAATATGGAATGAGTGTTAAGACATAAGTAAAGATATGTTAAAATTTGGCTAGTGAGATTAGAACCGGATCATTTATATTATAACACCGTAGTGTTTTTAGACAACGGCATTTTTCGCTGTATACAATATTTATGTCTAAAGTAACTTTCAATAACCAAAAGCAATTAGTTTCATGTTTGTATCACCAAAGTAATCAAATGATATCTGATAATACTCATAATTGATAATTGCGATTATTTTAAAAGCGGCTTTATGAAACTTGTAATTTTAAGCGTGCGTGAAATGTATAATAATAAATTATGCGCATCTATATCGCTATTAACTCCGCATACTCGTCATTTGCAATAGTGAATAATTGATTGATAGGATGTGACTGGCGAATCGTCACGGGATCGTCACAATGGATATTTCGTCCGTGGAATGTAATCCAAGCGGCACATTATGCATCGCGTCTATTTTGGCATCGATTTGCGGCCAGACCATTTAATTGCATAAAGCAACTGACTATTTCATAACAATAATTTCACAAAACAATTATAACTATATAATATATTCGAGGTCAGACGTTTCACTGTTTTATTCGTTAGTATTTTTGCAAATTAAAAATGATTTTATAATTACTTTATTGAGCAAGTGAAGATGAGTCATCGGTAGGAACTGTACGACGGGACAGCGACACGCACAAATTATGTTAATTTGGTAGCTTTCACCGTGGTAGGTATACGACGGTATGGTAACTGTGATAATCAATACAGCCTCTTTTCTTGTCAATTATTGTTGTGCATGTACTGTATATCTTTGTGCTGTATAGTACTCGTAAAATACTGTCATGTTGACAAATTTAAAAGGAAAAGCAATACAGTTTTGACAAAAGAAGTTAATAAAGGAAATGATACTATCTATCTTAAACGGGTTATAATAGAAACAAGTGATTGTCGCTACCCAGATATTACAAAGGAACGTTTAGAATAATATAAATGCGATACAGAATAAATAATATTTCTAAATACAGAAACTGATACTTTTACTTTTCACAGTTGTTGGTTTTAATACATGAAACCACCTTAATGTGTGTACAGTAATGTTACAAAGTCATTTAACTGTTAATGGACATGAAGATATATGTTCTTAATATAAAGATATTAAAACAGGCTAGGCATACTAACTATGGTCAGCCATTAGAAGGTTACTAAAGATGGTTTATTGCGGCGTTTGACAGTTTGAGTTGCAAACTGTATACTTAGGTGATAGATATGGATATAACTGTGGTGCTTCGACTACAAAAGTAGTTGAACTATGCACAAATTTTACTACTTTTTTCATTTATGTAAGGTTCAAAAAAATCTTTCCGGAATAGTTTCCAATCTCGACTTAAACAATTTTATTCTCAATTGTATCTTAACCATTTTTAACAAGGAAGGTTTCCCATTTGTTTATATGTATTTTTTATTTCGTCCTCGTCGAATCTCGTTCTTTATAAACCGATTTAGAAGATTATTTTTAATTACATTAGCACAGGAACTTGGGTAATGATGATTTTTTTTTTGTTTTATATCATAGGAGGCAAATGAACAGGTGGATCACATGATGTAAAGTGATCACTACCGTCCATAGACACCAGCAACGTCAGAGTGCGTTGCCAGCCAGTGTTAGTGGGCAAGGGGGGGGAGGTAGGGAAAGGAGGGAAGTGGGTCTCCGGCGCTCTCATTGACTAAACGAAACGCAACAATACAAGTACTGTCACTTCACGTCGGTTTTCTGTGAGAGGGTGGTACTACCCCTAACGAGCCTATCCATTCATGTTGAAACTAGTTAAAAATGGAAGATACACCAGGGAAGTTTTCAAAACAAATTAGGATATGTGTTTGAAATATTGGCAGGTTTATGATAATCTGTGACGTAATCACTAATTACGGCCAAGGCTGTTCTGATTAATTTTTTTTTTGACGTACATTTCTTTTGTCTGTTAAATTGTTGACTTAATTTTTTTTTTTTGGTATGTAATTATTATGTGCTATGTCATCGCCAAACAAAGTCGTGGGTGTTGATTGGTTTGACCGGTGTAATATTAATCCGATGACCGCAGGTTTCAATCTCGGCATGTACCAACGAATTTTTTATTATTCGCGTACTAACATAAATTGGTACCACTATGGACTGTCGTTGAAGAAAGACATCATGAGGAAACCTGAATTTGAGAAATGTTCTAGTAGTACCGTCGTATGTGGGGCCAATATAGAACTGTACGTTTATCGGAGTTTAAGATCGCCAATATATCGTGAACTGGCGTCGTCATTATGGCCGTATACCCTCCTTCGGGAAAAGTCCTGGCACTGCAGTGGGTCACTTATAGGTTGATCACAATGTGCTATGTGCTTACACTGGAGTATAGTAAAGAGTAGGTAGGGATCTGGACACCTCAGAAAGACTCTTCTTTGATTTGTCAATTTCGAGGTCAGCTGGAGTAAATTCAGCTGACAACAAGTGTATAGGTCAGCATGACAACAGCCACAAGCAATCGATTGTAAATTTATCGGTGTTTGTTCTAAATAGTACTATTTTTACCACCATGCCGAGTATAGTCACTGACTGCGTACCGTGCTTTGATAAAAAGCAGACAGTGCACGGGAGCCATTAAGATGCAACATATTATTTATTTTACTTTTCTGTTATAGATAACAAAGATACTATCTTAACCTAACGTGTCTACACATCCCAAATGTCTTCTCTGAAAATGTGTTCTTTCCTTATGTCCGTGTCAGCACCGGAACATAGACGTGGAATGACTTTAATGAACATACAACCTTAAAAAGGAAACCCCGAGAACGAGTTATATATGTCGCGGGAAAATAAGTACTGCTGTCGATGACCCTATTAAAAATATTAAATGCGTACAACGCATCGAGACTTCGTGATGTTTAAAATTTATATATAAAATTCCGGCGTGCGTGCAATCGTGATTCTACTCTTTGTATGCGGGTCTACCGATTTTGATTAAAATAAATGGTTTATGGAGTCACCTGTACGGTTTTTGGCTATAATTAAACCCGACAGGTATCGCTAGAGACAGATATTTAGATGAAATAGAAAGTAGTTTCTTTTTTTTATGTTGCAATTAATATTTCTCTGGGATTTTCAACATTAAAAAGTGAAGTGTGAAAGGATAACGCCTGCCTAATGCCTCTAACTAAGACTATAACATTTTATAAGATCAAAACATGTATTCCTATCACTCACTCAGAGAATGATTATATCAGCAAAAGAATATTCAGAATTAGATCAGAATTTCCGACGATTGCTCCTTTGAAACTGAGAATTTTTCTTTGGTACATATTTAACTAGGTAATTGTGTATATTAAATTATGTAAATGTCATTGTAGAATATAATTATATTGAAAACATTGCCTGCATATATGCCAAACACAGAGATAACTGATATGTACAGATGTGGCTCAGAAATGACAGAGCGATAATTTTAACACAGTTGTATTCCGTTCCGATGCGAATTTTAGGCGTTTTCAACAATTCTACTGAAATATGTATAACATTGAAGATACTACAACGAAAAAAAATCTGGATAGTAACATATACTGGTCTATTTTTTTATATTATTATATTTTTAAATATTATATATTTTAAAATCTATTGCCTTAATTAACACCAAGATTACGTTTATTACCAAGAAAGATATAGAATATAAATTGATTTATTCTTGTCACCAATTAAATATTTCCTTTAATTCTTTGTTATTTGTCTTTATTAATTCCGTTAATAAATATTAAAGTAACATAAATACTTATCAAATATAACCGCCAAGGACGAAATAGCTGTATAGATAATGGATACAATATACGATACTGTTACGACAGGCGTATGTATACCTCGTCATATGTCTACGTATTGTGTAGTAAATGTATTGTTTATTTCTTTTTCTTGGAACCTTAAACCTAAGTTCACTGTTGTCGTTCAATTAATAGCACTGTCTATGAAGTTATAGAATACAAGAATAACGATAGTGTGTGTGTAAAAAGGTTTTTTCTACTTGTATCTTCTACATCAAACTTGTGTATAGCATTCATTTCAATGATTGAATTGTCTCCAATATAAAATGAGCAACTAATTTAAGGGAACAAAGAATAACTTTGTGTATGGATAATTGTAATAATAAATTAGTTCGGACGACAGTTGAATGCAATTTTGACGTAGATATTTTAATTACATTTTTATTCAACCTTCAGGTAAGCACAGAACTGGTTTGTCAGGAATGTTACGTATACCAAGGAAATAACAATAATAACCTTTTGAATAATCATACCTTTACATAAAGAAAACGTTTTTAATAACTCCTTAGCATATTGTGACTATGGCATATCATACGTCAAGGACAAGCTCACAAAAGTTACATAAATGATTTTACATGTATATGATTTATTATACATGTTTTTAAGCGCGGTTTTCACGGACGAAGAGTGAACATGTAGGTCACAGAATTACATTAGCGATATTAAAGTTATTGCGTATTCAAAACGACGAGTAACTATACCATTTCATTGTAGACGAAATTAGTATTTTAAATACACGCTTACAGTCACAAAACGTATGATATCTTCAAACAATATGATTCACGTTCGGTTGTTTATATTTTCGCGTATATCCTTGACTGGGTATTATTCCGTAAGCGAATGACCTCTGATTTGTGCGAACGGCTCATAAATGAACAGATATACCCTTAAATTGGTAAACTCACCTATTTCCTAAACGATCGGCTCGGGTTTGTTACCAGATTTGCATACAGGTTTGAAATCACAAAGGTCCGAGTTCTCGGGATTAATGTAGGCGTGTTTTATTTATCATGTTTACACGTTTTGTTTTCATTACTGGAAACTCAACTGTTCGATACCCGAGCGTTGCTATTTTTGTTTTACACTTGGAAATTTAATATCTGTATATTGATGTGTGTTTTTTCTTATGTCTATGATACTTTAATAAATAAGATATCTTTGTTAATCTTGTATACGTAAGAATAACATGTTATTATATTCCTTTGAAAACTAATTCAGCTATGTAACTCTACACAATGAGGCTAAGGTTAGAACCTTAACCTCCTTTTTATGAACTATAGTGATAAAAGATTCACGTTTCAGCATGAAAATAATGTTTTTAATATCGACCGAGTACATATTTTCGAACGAATAATAACATCCTTTAAAATAAACAGTTTTTGTATAAAAGTCTTCCGATATATGTTCAGTTGTAACAAATATTCGATATAAAAGTAAATATATAAAAACGCGTAATGTCAGTGATAGCTAACGTATTAGATATAGCTACATTATAAGAAAAAGAATAAATGACGATTTTAAAGTAATTTATTCGATATTGTTACTGGGAATTATTAATTTGGTAATGGGCATTAGTGTAACGAGTTTCAAATAAGACAAGAGAAACAATATTTAAATCCCTTAACAGCATCTTTTTGTGATGGTATTTAATTAAGTCGTGTTAAGGTAAATTAAATAAATAATTCTCGAGAGATTTCGTTTCAAGAACAAGCAAACGTCTAGGTAGAAAAATGTTCGAGGAAGATCATAAACTTTAAAATCATACTGTTTATCCTGGCACATATATTCCTCCTTAATACTTTGGATATAGTCCTGTTTAACTTTGTATTTGTTTACTAATTCGAGTCTTCGATTTCTTTACGAGTAAATAAAATGAATGGACAAGGCATTATGATAAAAACAATATTAATATTTTCTTTAGTTATTCTTAATAATGTGTATTTTACTATAAATTATACAGTGTATCTCCACATACATTGTATAAAATATCATACCTTTATTTGTATCAATTTTACTAATATTCTTACTGATAATTCTCGATTAATTTTTAGTGTGGATTTTTTCAAATTAATTAGAATAAAACCCTTAACAATTAAATTGAGTTACATAAAACAACGGGATATATTTTTCAATAAACTAAAGAACAAACAAGAACATGTAGTTAAAAAGCACCAAAAGTAACTTAGCCAGTACATTCACGGAAAAAATACTACGATTGTGTAAAACCTACTCGATGAGTCTTTAAAAAGACTGATTCCGAGATTCCAGTTAAACAAGCTACAGCTAATATTAAAGTCAAACCGTTTAATTAAATATAACATTGAAAAATCATCTTTAAATCAAAGATTTCGCTATAAATTATTTGTAAGTTCGCAAAGCACAAAGAGCGAATGCATTTGGTGGCAGCAGCATATTTCGGCTGAATCTGATGCAATTCGCACTGGAGCCCGATGCTGGAAGGCGAGTGGCGCGTGCACTGTTAGCACGCGTATACGAAGGTCGACTGGGAGTTTCCACACCCGGACAAACGCGCTAACCGACAAACCATGTATTCTGCACACCCAACGCACTCTCACCTATCATAATATATCGAAAATATTTTTTTTATATTCATATATAAATATAAACTACAGTACCTTTTAAATTGTTTGAAGGAAATGATGCACGTTGCGCGCAACCGTTCTCGAGACGATTCTTCAATGTATTTTAAACGAACGTCGAAACGTTTCGCTCAGCTTGCGTTGTAGAAATTGACTGGAGTTCGCGTGTAGCGCCGGTGAATATATGCGCGCGCATCTCCTCGCGTTTGCGCGGTGGTGGGAGCTGGGAACACTTTTAATACCTAGTTAAACAATATAGGTACGTAGGTTAAGCCGCAACCAATTCATTCACATAATTTATCAGGAGGGAGCGAACCCACCGGTAATTCCCACGTAATCATCATCTATCCCAGTAGCAATAATAACAATATTTGCATCAGTTTCCGAATCGAATTATACGTTTTAACTGTAACAGTTTTAGGGATGAATTAATTAGATAATAATGAAAACAGAAAGTGCGAACTTTTAATTTATAAATATATCAATACTAACGTTCATTCGGGTCACACTGAATTATTTGATTACCTGTCGTTTTGTTGTTTGGTAACAAATTTTCCTATCGTACTCATCTTCTAACAATATGAAATTAAAAAAGATATACTTCTAAGTCATACAAATACATTTTACATTTCGTTTATTTAATGAAATCGTTATATGTAAGATTTATTCATAAATTCCTTTGTATTCCAATGGCTGACTCATACAAAAATATTAACTACAAAGTCCAGTGTTCATTATTCTGAAAACAGCAATTTCGCGCGACTTCTAGCTCGTTAATTGTTATTTCCTTACTAATATAAAAGGATAAAATAAGTATGTTTTATCCAGAAAAAGAGTAGTTCTTAAAGGATAGGGTAACCATTTTTTTTATTAACGAGGGGAAAATCCTACATGGGATACACCTCGGAGCGGCGGCAATATGCCGTGCTCTATCCACACGGGCCTTTAATTACCGGTGACCGACACTCTCGCGTCTGCCACCTAAAGGTTCGTTAGGGAGGCATGGGATGACATACGCCTGCACCTCTTCGTCGCCCACGGCTCGCATTTATTCGCCGTATAGCTGAGGCGTCGGGCTCCCTCTCTCGCAGTCTATCCGCCTCCTCTTTCTGGCAGATGATGGCCTCGGAAAGGGATAGGGTACCCTACAATAACGAGAGCGAAGCCGCAGGCAAAAACTAGCTACTATATCATTATGTTTTATAAATCACAGTTGTCTGCCACGTATGTCTGTCTTTTCGCGATAAACTCAAAAACAACTGAACGGATTCTTATGCGGTTTTCACCAGAGAATAAAGTGATTCATGAAGTAAGTTTATATATTTTCTTCTAGTTTTTTTTGTTATCAGGATGAGACAACGTCCTTCAGGCCCGTTATTTGTAACAATATATTATAGCCTATAATAATAAGCTTGTATCTAGCTCTTTGTAATTGAAATACTTTTTAGAATTGCGTCAGTAATTTCTGCGAATTTCTGCCAATTAAAAATACCTCTTTTTGTAATAACCTTTCAGTATAAACAGCAATAAATAAAAAAAATGTCTAAAAAATATATATTATAATATAATATGTTAAATGTTTATGTAATTTTTAGAGATATATAATATAATTATTTATTTTTTCCATTTGTCCTTTAGGCGTCAGACAGGGATACTACATATTTTGTTTTTGTATGATTTATTGGTATGAGGGTATTTTATGTACGTTATACACAAAGTCTGATTCTAAGTTACATTAACGTTACAAGAATTCGAGTTCAGTATTACCTGAAATATTTCAATTACCTATATTGAGCTGATAAATCATTTATAATATGTAAGTAATATATAGTAATACTCTAGTGATTCATTCTACATGTTTTAGTTATATATATTCTAAAATATCGAAAATATAAATTCTTTGATAAAAAAGTAAATTAGGTTTTTTTTTGCTGCAAACCACATAAAATAAACCTAAGAACCTACTCACTTCTTCTAATTATATATTCGCATCTCATTTTTATAATTTTTTTTTTCATGTCATATAAGAGGCAAACGCTCAGACGGCTCACCTGATGGCAAGTGATCACCGCCGTCCAACACCAGAGGAGTTGCAAGTGCGTTGCCAGCCAGTGTTTAGAAGAATGGGGGAATGAAGGGAAGGGAGAGAAGACGGAAGTGGAAGGGAGAGGACAAGTGAGGAGAAGGGGGAGGTGGGTCTCCAGCTCTCTCACTAACCGAACGAAACGCAACAATGCAAACACTATTACTTCACGTCAGTTTTCTGTGAGGTCATTTCATAATTATAACAATCAAATGTACTTTAATTACATAGATCTATTTATATTTTGTGTAATCATACTTAATGTGTGCCATATTTGTCGTACTTTGGTATGAAGAGAGGAGAGCAGGAGGAGGAAGTGAGAAATGTTAAATCCAATCGGAAAGGCTTGAGTGTGTAATGATAGTTTGTAGTCACCTTTGTGACCATGAGCCCTGTCTCGAAGAGGACTGTCTCATTATCACTAAACAAATGTTTAATATGTCTAGTATGTTTTTATTATTTATGGGAACTTAAGTCAAACATTATATATGGTGTGTTATTGTCGATCATTTTCCGAATATGTGTCTCAGTCTATTCAAGAAGATACTTTATATAATAGACTACGCTTTGCAGAAAGACCTTACTCCATGCAGTTGAATTTCTTTCCGTTCACACAGCTCTTGGCTTTCTAGTATTCAGCTAAGCAGTGGAAGTTGCTACTAGCATTACTACATATTTTCTTCGTTACAGTGGAGGTTACACGCTATGAATAAATTTATGGAATAAGCATATTCCATCATTATTATTATGAATAAGATCCATCTATAAATCATAAACTTTATAAACTTTTGATATTCCAAAAAATCTCGCAGATAAAGAGAAAATAATGGTACAATTGCTAAGCTTCGCAAAAAATATATGTTAATGAAATTTTTGCGGTCCATTCTAAAAGCCAAGAGCAGGAATGTTATTAAAGAATTTAATACTTTTCAAATAATTAATAAATACATAAATTGTTAATTCCAAATTTATGGAATAATCAACTGTTAAGAATATGCAAATGTGATATAAAATTCATAGAAATCTAAACAGAATAATTTGTTCCTTATACAGTATAAATAGAACAATAAAAAATAATGATCACGCTAAGCATTGAACCACTTTTGAACACACATTGAACACGTTTATCTCTATTGCCGTGAAACGTTTCCTTCTTGTAACGTATTATAGTAGTCTACCTCAATACCCACAGTTTAACAATATCTGATGAGTCTATAATAATGGTGTAAATGTAATTATATTATATAGATTTGATATTATAATATCTATTTGTTTTAATTAATGTCTCTATTATTTAATTAATTGTGACATATGAGTAAAGTCAAATACGTCCGATGGTTGATATATACATATTACAATATTTTAAGTTACGTTTGGAAATTAATTTAGAAAATAATAAGATTTATTATAGGATCCTAAATGTGAATTCTCGTAAATATATTGAATTATTCGGTCGAACAATATCTTTATTTTGCCTAAGTCTTTATTTACAAAATATAACTTACTACATTCAATTAATTCTTATTATTTATCATATAGTCAAAAGAACAATTCAAATATTTCCATTCCTTTCAACTTAGATGCAAAATTTCCAAAAAATAATTATTGTCTTTGTTTTTTATACAGTACCGTCATATAACGCGGCTCTGACTAATAATATGATCGATAAGATAATAAAACCTAGAGATCATAGAGATTTTATAGGCAGTCGTCGTTTTTGTGTTAGCTTGTGTGTCTTTGAATGTTGCGTTTACAGGATCTCAATTTATAAGAATCAGCTTCACTGTTCACAGTACGACAAAGTAAAGACGTAACGTTTTAACTTGTAACTAGATGGTTTTTACCATAAAATTGTGGTCGACGGTTGCATCTTGGTGATGGAAGAGAAAACTCTATTCCAGAGCCGTTCAGAATATTCTCTATAATACGGACAGTAGAACACGCGTTAAGAGACAATTTCCTGGAGAAATGAAAAAGTTTGGCGAATTGAGTAACGTTCACACAATGTGCAATGCGGACAGCCCTGCTCTAGAGTTTGTCTAGAGCATCAAGGAAGCATTCTTATGAAAGGAGATTGAAGTATTTGCTCAGATATATTTCGTGTATTTTATTGTTTTACTTTACAAAGTTGTAAATATTTCAATTGATCGTAAGTGTTCACTGCCGTCTATATATATAGCTATATGCAACCAATGTCAATAGTACCGTAATCTTAAGGGCAGTCAATAGCTTACTGTTCCTAAGGGCTGAATTAATACGGATCTTGTGTACTACTGCTTTACAGCAGATAGGTAAAACCCTGCATACAAATATGTACGATCAAAAGATAAGCCAAATAGAGTTTTTTTTTTGACGATTAATCCCGATGACTGACGGATTTATCCGAAGCGGTAGTAATTTTGATTTGATATAGGTGTGGTGCTATTTCCACAACCGAAACTTAGCCGGATTCTGTTTCTCTTAAAAGACAATAATTAATTTTGCGGTCATGGTTTTTAAAATTTTGTAATCATAATCAGAAAGTTTATTCCGAGCATTTCTTGTGACGTGACTGGCCTTAGGCCGTAGTTAATAATAGGTCTACTATTGTTTCGAATGGTCACAGCTCAAATTTTTGTATGCCGTGAACTTCTGCGGTAAGGAAATGATTATATATTTAGGCATTGTCAGCTAATTTTAATTTCTTTGGACAAGCCAAGTTTCAAAATCTGATGCCTCTTAAATTGTATTTATATTGCAAAAGCATTTGCCAATGTCAATATATTAATATATACAGTGTGACTGGTTAGTCGCCAGCAATATTTTTACAGGATAAATATTAGACGATTCTCCTTCTAACACGATTAAACACATAGGTGCCTAATATTTGACCTAATTATTTAGAGAAAAACAAAACTCATATACACTCAACATTAAGTGATTTACGCAAGAAAGATTTTTAATAATATAGAATAATAATAAGGAACGTAATGAATTACACAGTGCCGCGCAGTCCCGCCCGCTTCCCGCACCTTGACCCACGCCTCGATTCCTTTTTTTTTTCGAACTGACTACGCTATTGACCTGGCAAGGTCTTTACAGCTTCACCGGACTACTAAGGCGAGCGCTTAAGGCACTCAGCCGATTCGATTCCTTTTGTTTGATTGTGCGGTGTTCCGACGATAAGCAGTTATGTAATGATTATGTTACGTGATGTGATTTTTTACGTTTAAAAGTATCGATCGCAAACTTTAAAAAGTCTTATAACAAACTCTAAACAAGAACCCTTGTGTTGTTTATTAATATTTGTTTTGATATTATTATTGTATATGTTATATGTGACCATGAAAAGGATATAAGGGTGTTAAACTTTTCAAAGTTACCTGATGTTTATAGTATCATTTTAGAGTAGCATATCCAGCTTAATTCATCATACCAAAACCAATCATAGGCAAAGATCGAACCCGTGACCTGTCGTCTAAATAGTAGGGTTAAATGCCAATGTACCAAATAAGGCACATGGTAACATTAGACATTGCGTCAATATACCTACTCAATGTGGTCTAGTCAAAAAAGTCTACTTTAATAAAACTTTGTATATAAAAATGCTCGAAACCTTTATATTATACGTTATATATAGATTTAATATGTAACCACAGTTTTAATAATATAATGCTAAGTCAAGACTGGAAGGATGTAATTACAGTTGTCGGACACACAAATATTCCAGGCGGGCATTAGGTAATACAGATGCTATGGTTTCGTTACTGAAAGTATAAATCACTCTGAAAAGTGTGTATTCTAAACATTGTATTATTATAACGTATTGAATTTTAGACGAGATAGCTTTATAGGCTTACTTCAAGTCTTAGAATTGTAATTTTATTTAGTTTTTTTTTTTTGCATTTATGTAATTACCGCTTAGCTCGAGTAGCACTTTAAGGATACAGTCTTATATAAATGTTATCGATGTTCATTGTATCTTTTTTGCTTTTTTACTTCTTAATACAAAAAGATGTAAAAACGCAATTTAATTACTGTTTTAAGATTATTTAACCTTAATCGTCCTTTTATAATAAAGGAAACAAAAAAAAAAAAACAAATTGTCATACAAACTGCTAAAGGTAAAGCTGTAAAGGCCAGTAAGGCCAATAACGTAGTCTGTTCGAAAAAAAAAAATGATTTGGAATGTCGAAAGGAAGAATGAAAATTTAGATTTGCTGGCTTGCTTCGGTTTTCGGTTTTCTCTATCGCACACTAGAATGACTTCGATAGACAAAGACAACGCTATAGGAAACCGAACCTAATCAACTATCTTGGTCTTTTATTCGACGTATCAGATCAAAAGCCGGGTACTGTACGTCTTTAGTTGAGTTGTATTGATGGATTCAACTTATAAAACAAGGCATCATTTTTTAACGGAAAATATAGTGATGTAGCGATACTGTATTTTGTAAGAGCATTGCGGCATTGTGAGATCGGTATTCTATTCGCTAGTGGTCACTATAATGACGACCTGCATAAATGTCTCTTTAAAAGTATGGTGAATAATATATTTTATTTATTTTTTGATAATATTTATCTATTTATTTATTATTATTATTATAATACAATTTTTATATATTTTACAATTATATTTTATTACAACTATAATTAATAAAAACTAAAATATTATAGTCATTGTCAATCGCTTTGACCTTTTATTATAAGAATACACAATAACTTGGCGACGACTTAACTTACATAGTTTCGCGGTTATACATCACAAGAAGAACTTTGTATTTATGTATCTACGGGGTACTTTTCTGGGAGGTCCTGACGAAGGTATTGCTCATATAGTAGAAGTAGCAAATATTACGCACTTAGTAACCAAGAAATGTATATTTAGAAATCCAATTTATAACCATTTTTAGTATGAACTAATACGACTAGAGAAATATTGATAGTTTAACGTAGCAAATACAGCTTCGACAAAACCTCATATAAGCACGAATACGATATTTGATACACCGGTATTGCGATCATTAATAGTAACGTATTATGATGACTATTTCAAATTAAACTAGTATAACAAAGAGCGCGCGTGAAACGATCAAGCAGTATAAGTACTGATTTTGTACATTTTACACACATAGTTGCAGTTGACACTATAACCACAAATAACTTTTTACTGAACGAACGCGCTACATCCTAGGCCTCGTCCTCACTTACTATCAGGTGATACTGAGGTTGAACTTCACCCAGTGTACTTTTTAGTTACTTGTATTTTTTAACAAAACGTTAAAAAAGAGTGTTGTAGTCCGGTGAAGCTGTTACGACCTTGCTGGGTCAATAGCGTAGTCATTTCGAAAAAAAAAAAATTTAAAAAAGAGTATATTACTATAATAGGTACCACGGCTTTGCACGAATGTACTATTGAAGAAAATGATTTCAAATCCTCCCTTTATCAGACGAACAACAATGAGACGAACCACAAACATTTTATTACATACAAACCTTGTCCTGATAATTAAAACCACACCATAAAAGAATTAGCCAAATAGGAGCAACCATCCTGAAGTGTTTGTTGTGTTTACATACTTTTTCAAGTCTTTCTCTCTTTTACTTTTATTTGTACAAATGAGGGCGAAGACATATTCGATAGAACCTTTGGTCAACATAATTTAAAGAACATGTGTAAATTGTTATATTTGAAACGTATTAAAAGAAATTTATACCAAATAAATTAAACAAGATTGTGTTAAATATGTAATGAATATTAAGATTTCAAGCAATTATTTTTTTCATAGAATGCTACAATTTAATAATGCTAATCTGACTGAAAAAATTCGCTTCAAACTAATTAAATCCGCTATATATATGAAGCTATCATATTTGTTTTATAGGTTCGATTATATCCTCTGATATATTTACGTAATATTATTAAATTTATAATAATGGCAAGAGCGCACGCGTATTGGGAATACGATTAGATTTGAATCTTGAAATGACTAGCAGTTAATTTACAAACGAGTATAAACTAATATAAATGTATAAGTATTTGTATATCGAGACCGTTAATTGATTTCAGTGTTATTATCCTTAAAAATTGTATTAAATATATGACGGTTATGAATTAACCATGATAAATAATAGAGTGACTATGAGTAAATAGACTATGAGTATATAGTGTCTCGTCTGGGAGAAAGAGTCAGCGATATGCTTAAAGGTATGGTTTTTTTCTTCGGTCACGTACAAGTACGAATGATAGGAGAATAACAAAAAATATTGTTAATAAAATAACTTTGATATTGTCGCAAATGATATGATTAAACTAAAAAAATAAATAAACAAACTCATGTCAGACGTAGATTTTAGATTAGACTTGTAGATTTAAACTTAATAATATTAAACATAATTTAATTTACAGCAGTATTTTACATTAAAAAGTTAATTCATTTATTATCAGAATTTAAACTATGTATTTGTAGCTCTGAAATAAATCAGAAACACGAACTGAGTTTTGCGAAATTTTCAAATGCCTTGGGAAAATCGCATACGTTTACAGATGGTTTAGTGTAATCAGAATTTTTACTAAATTAACTTTCATAAAAACATTTATTATTTAGTTTTTATACTTTTTTTTACTGATAAAATAATGATCATTATTATTCCTATTGAATTATGTAATATTAAAATAAAGAACCTGGGCGAACGAGCCGAGCTCGGTTCTTTAAAAAAAAAATTAAATCAAAATATACTGTTAGGTTTGCCTCAGAAAATTAGCATTTTTTCATACAAAAATATTTAAAAAGATATGTCTCTTATAATCACAATAATAAAATTATTTATTTAATAAAACAAATTATTAGGTTTGAATTAAAAAAATATGATTTTTTACAAAAAAAAAAGCATATACACTCGGATTCGAACGGGTTACACGAATTTTCGGAGCAACCAATTTCCACCTGAGATATTTTTGTTTTAACTTCGGCGGCGAAATTTAACTTCATATTCTAGCTAAATTTTTTCATAACCTGAAATCTTAGTTAAAAAATTTCTATGAATAAAATCTAGTCACATCGATTTATCGTCCCCGAAACTACCTACATACTAAATTTCACGGAAATAAATGACGCCGTTTCCGAGATCCTCAATATATACAAATATAAAAATATACAAGAATTGCTCGTTTAAAGGTATTAGATAGATAGATTAAAGGTATTAGATATAAGCACTTTTTAATTTATACCTTACTCTTGAGTTTCCAGAAGTAAAAAAAAACAATCCGAGGTATTTCAAAACTACTTAAGATTAGTTAACAATTAACTTTAAGTAAAAGTGGAAGAGGTTCGTGGGGATAGTGGAAATAAGTGTTTTATCATTTCTCTTTAATTAAGTAAGGTCGTAACATAACAATGGAATATAAACATTACCGGCGTCGATTCATTTTCTTCACTGAATGTATTTCATGCCTTTGTTTCTTGTTCAGCAAGTTCTAGCAAAATAGCGCGACGAGCATAGAAATTTGGAGATGAATTTAATTTTCTCGAGTATAAAAATGTTCAGTTTAAATCGAACTCGTGAGTAAAATGATATAACAAGATATAAACTCAGTTAAAATAAAAATAAGTGAGCACAGTCGTGGGAGGAAATCTAATGTAATAATATTAAAGACATTTCCGTGACAATTTTTTTTGTGAATGTGGGCTTGATAAGAGATCAGTGGATCACATATTTTTCAATTATCGCACTCTCCGGTTCTCTAGATGATACCCTCCCTGCTAATATCCCCCATCCCTCTAGTATTAATAAGTGTATTATAAAGTAAGTAGTGACTTACATATGTATATTCTACTTATTGATACATTTACTGCCTTCATTTATCGTAATAATATTAAACTGTAATGTCATTTGTGTTTATACTTATATAATTATGGTATGTATATGCCCAATATATTATTGTAGGTACATAATCTCTGTGTCACTTACAACACAGTACCTATCCCCTTTTGGTGATTTATCTATGTTAACTTGTTGCTATTTTAGATTATCCTAAGTAGTTACACTGAATATTTATCATTAAGTTTAAAACATGTATTTGTCACACTTGCTATTGGCAAAATTGCCTGCATAGGCAGAGGCTATATCGAAAAAAAAGATTGAAATCAGACCTGAGGCAATAGAAATTTATTTAACTTAGGAGAATAATAATTGTTTCGCGGTAAAGTCCTTTTTATTGCCGGTTAGTCCTTAAACACAAAGTTATACTAATTGGTTACTAAAAAATTATACAAAGAAAATAAAACGTGACTGTGGAATCATGTCCTTGCTGTGCTAATTTGTGTGAAAAATAGTACTACATGATTATCATGTGCACTCTGGTAACGCGTGCTCTCATCTCCAAAGTGTTCCATTGTACATTTTCAGTTCAATAATAATGTTATTATTTATTTTCTTTATTCAATGTAACTATGATATTTTTTATCGTACATACTGGTATAGACTAGTGTCTGATAAACTTAAGTCACATGTAAACAACTGTAAGTGCACGGGGATTGTGAAAAAGTAGTGTAATTGTTTATAGTCTTAAAACAAATTATAAATCGACCTTTATTTTTGTAGGAGAATTTACTGTATCGTTATAAATTGCCCTGATATGACTATGGCTTGGTTTGAACTGAGATATAGTAGTTATCTCAAATATATAATTATAGTGAGAATATCAAATATGAGTCAATGTCCAAAGAATATTTCAAAGATAATGAATTAAATATTTCTTAGAGCATATGGGGATAGCAACAAAAAGCTATATCCATCCATAACCATTCGAGCCTAAAATAATATGTAATATCTTCAATAAGAATAAATTACTTTTTACAGTGCTTTTATAACTCACTTTCGTGTTTCTATGTTCAGACAGAATTTTGTAATTGATTCGGCAACGCCTTTTAAGTTAGAGATATACAATTTTGTATATAGAATAGTTTTCTATTTTAGATATGTGCATATGACGATAAAATGAAATAAGATTTTTTTTATATACAAAGGAGGGAAATGAACAGGTGGGTCACCTGATGTTAAGTGATCACCACCGTCCATAGACATCAACAACACCAGAGGAGTTGCAAGTGCATTGCCAGCCTGTGTTGGTGAGGAAGGATTGCGCATACGGATGAACATGGAATTTGACATAGTTAAAGTTTATATGGAGAAGTGCAGAAAGCTATTCTTTTATATAAAATATATTACAAAAATATTAATTTAATTAAAATATAAATTACTCACACTAATGCTTGAATTTTACACAACATATACACACATGTAAAAAAAAATTGTCAGTCATTCGTCATTTTACTCTTACGTTCCAAATACCTTTTTCAATATTTTACCTGCCTTACATGCCCTTTGAGAACGAGTGGTCAAATTCTAGATTAATTGTTTAATAATATAGTATAGAAATTCATAATGTACATTAATTGATACATAATTTATGGAACCACTGAAATAATTATTATTCTCTTTGATCTTATTGAATGACAAAATTTTTAGGTGACAGGACTGCTTTCACTTTGGTTCATGTTGTCGTAAGAGTAAAACAATATTACCAAAGTCAATGTTAATATTTTTATATTTAGTATTTTTATGGTGAACTCACTTTAAATTATGTTTCAATAAAATGAGCCAAAAATACTTTGTAAATTCAAAATAACAAAATTTGTTTTTTTTTTTTTTAATTTGTTAGATATTCGTGGTTACAATAATGCAGTTCAACCTGATGTAGCAATTACATTTATTACAGTTGATCATGAATTTTGAACAAAAATGAATTGTTTTTAATAGTTAATGATAGTATTAAAAATATCTTTGTTTTGGATTCATTATTTGATTCTATTGTGTATCCATTACTTTTCCAAACGATGATACTGGGCATATTACTATTCCTCATAATATACAGACTACATTTAATTCAATATCACTCAAAAATGCCACCACTTACGGTGTCGTGTTTAATTAATTGAGAATTGTATGATAAGTTGAGTGAGTATTTTTGTAAAGTTATATTTACTTAAAATTTGAGATATTTGCCACCTTATGTAACCGCCTGTTTTTTGTTTCAAATTTATAATTAATTTCAGTTTTAATTTCATTTAGACAGATTTTTTACATGTTTATATAACTAAGAAAAAAGTGGCAAATAACTGAGTAGCCATGATGAAAGCCTTTGTTTATAGAAGTAAGTTGACAAAAGAATCCTAATAAAGTTCAAACTTTAAAGAATCAATGAAATATGGTCAAATGTCGACCACTGGGCGCCCACTAGTATTTCTAAATTTCCAATAAAATAGTAATGCGCATAAATTTTTAAGTCTTACTTATCAGTTTAAAAATATGGCTTGTACTTGTTAATGTTACAATTTCATACATTAAAATGGATCAAAGTAGAAATAAATAATCATAATTAAGATGATGTCGTTAGTTTTTAACGGAATACACAAATTTGTCTTTATTATTGTCATCAATCTGCAAGAGAGCTACTGTAGGGCTATAGGCCTCTTTCCGTAGGTAAATGTGGACATAATCATTCGTCACCTTATGATATAGTGGTGATTTCAAACTCCAAGAAATCTTAAGTTCTATATTTTTCTATATACAGTGGTACTACAAACCCATTTCTCGCGTTACGGGTTCTTCAAGATGTTTTTCTTCACGGTTAGTGGATAGTGTCATCAATTTGTATTAGTAAATATACGTTGACTCTAAAAAATCAGTAGTATATGTCAAAGTTTTAACCCGCTGATGTCAATTGATATCCCACCAGACAAGCCATTCGATTACCACGATTTAAAAGAATACATTCAAAAGAATACATACAAAATTTAAAAGAATACATACAACCAAACATACTAACCTTTTTACGGTATTCGGTTATTTATGTTTCATAAAAATTGCTACGTTTGTTATTATGTTATAATTATTCATAGAATAAAAAATAAAACCTCTTTCTATATTATTTGTTAGATTACAGTTATAATCTGTCGCATCGCCTTTTTATCATTCATATCTCCGTGACTTCTTCATTTGTTAGGTCGATTCTTATTTCCTTCTTATCTTCTACATAAATTCTCCAGACGCTACGTACTTTGTACATAACGATATTTTTAATCTTGCTGAATACTATGTACGTAATCGCATGTCAGTAAATATTCAAACTTGTCAAGTCTTTTACGCGAAACATGTAATCAATATATACCTCGCCAATCTTTTTGGCATCTTTAAATATATTCGTAAGTTCGGGCTTGCGTATAATATAGTTAAGAACTAAATACATAATACAATTAAAATATTATTATAGAAGTCTGAAATTGGCTTTTCTTTATTCAGTTGTCTCGATGTTATACATTTAATATAATACTTGGATCGGTCAAAAACTATATAACATATTAATTTATTGACAGTTCAGAGAGAACAATGTAATTAACATAATAATTCAATAATTCATTTAGTAGCGTTTAAATAGTTCCGCCGTTTATGCTTTGACTGTATAGTATTAATATAATCAAAGGTTTTCTCATGTATCTGTTCGTTTGTGTGTTATGTGTGTATATAAATATGATAAATTGATTAGTGTGTCGTGTCAAATTACAGCTTTATGTGTTTGTATTGTGTTTGTAAGTAATTTATAATAATGAAAAAGAATTCCAGTGAATGCGTGACACATCGCAATTATCCTACACATCTGTAAAAATAAGTGTCATCTGCATCAGCGTGTAAAAATAACAGTATTGTTGTGCATAATGTAACTCATTGTGAAACGAATGTAATACTAAGTAGATTCTCTGTTCGTTGCACATACTACAATGTAATGTAATCCTTTTCGTTTAGATTATCTGTATTTTTTTATGCCATAGCAGGCAAACGAACATGAGAGTCACCTGGTGTTAAGTGATTATCGCCGTGCATAGACACTAGAAGCAACAGGGGAGTAGCTAGCGCGTTGCCAGCCTGTGTTAGGGAGGTAGGGGGAAGGTTGGAGAGGGAAGAAGAAGAGGGAAGGTGGGCCTCCAGCGTTCTCACTGACTGAACGAAACGCAACAATGCAAGCTCTGTTACTTCACGTCGGTTTTCTATGAGAATGTGGTTGTACCCCGGGCGAGTAGACCAATTCATGCTGAAACCAGTAATAGTTTTAGCGTGGCTCTACCACTTACAAATAAATAAAGATCACTTGTCAAATGTAAGTAAGCACATCACTTATTACTAACCAACTCACTAATTCTTTCTTTGTTGTGTTTTATAATTATGGAGACTAGGTTTGCATGACAATGCTTGAAAAATTGCACGAATTTTTTTTTTTATAGAATCTTTGAGGGTTACACCGAAATGAATACAAAATGGGGCTATGATCAGTTACTTAATAGTGCTTATAAAACTTTATACATTCCTTAAAGGTACACTCTTAAAAGTTTCGATAATCAGGGGGCTTACCCAAGTTGCTTATCGACAATCATTAACGCAAATAGAAAACGAAAAAATATATGGAACTGACATACCTATATATATTTTATCTCTAAAAGCTATTATAGGGTGGATTGATATGTGAACGATTGTGACGTCTGGAAATGACGCCGATCTCTGTGCATCCACAAAAACGAATGTAACTATTTATGTTTTGTAAAAATATTTAACACGAAAGCATAAAACATAGCGAGTTTCTTGCCGGTTTTTCTTGATAACTGGGTTGTTTTCCGAACCGGTAGTATCTTTGACGTTCATAAGCGCCTACTCAGGGGCTAAATGGAGTAAAGGATATTTTCATTTTGACGTATACTGTCTAAGTTTAAGTATTACATCTGTTAGTTAAAAAAGAAAAGGTACAAGACTACTTTGTGTAGTTACTGATACTGAATATCATCATCATCATCATCAGCCTGAAAGAGACTCAGAACCTAAGAGACTGCAGGACGATAGGCTTCTCCTCGAAGGAACGTATGGGCGTAATCACATCAGCCCACGACGTATTGGAGATTTCAAACTTTTAGAAATCCATAGTATTATGTTTTCCCACATACAGTACTACTACAAGAATATTTCTGAGGTTCAGGGTTCTTCACAATGTTTTTCTTTGCCGTTAGCCGATAATGTTACCAAATTAAATTATTAAATATACGTGAATTCCGAAAAAATGTTTAGTCCATGTCAGGATTCGAACCTGTGGACATTGAAATGATATTCCTCCGGTCAAACTACTTGACCACCACGAGTTTTCTACTAAAATATTAATAAAAATCGATATATTTTCAGTCTCGTGTTTTATTTTAGTTAACCAGTAATTCTATATATTCATCAGATATTCTATAAGTGATACAGGTTGTTAATTCACTTAATATATGTATATAGATCCAATAGACTTTGCTCCCAGCTCTTCTAGATTGATGATTAAGATATTTTTTCCAACCGGTTTAGAGTTGAAACATTGTTTTTTCAGTTCCGACATTGAGCAAATTTTTTTATAAAATAATTTCGTAATAATCATATCTACGCAAAGAAACACGATTAACCTCCTTCACAATGTTCCATGAAATAATTACTATAATGATAAATTAATAAAAATAATATGTTGGATGTAATACGACTTAGCTAACTTCTATATATTAATTTTATATGCGCAGTAATTACCTTGTCAACAAGCAACCACTGTTGTAAAAAATAAGAGCGATATTAAATCAACCCAAAGTTTGTCTGCTACGTTGATTAAGTTGTTTCTACATTATTGGTTTTACTTTCAAATGACGATGTAGTCTGATATGATAAACACGCTAAATTTACAAGAAGTATTTATAATAAAAACTCTTAAATACAGCTGCAGTAGCCCAAGACAAGTGCTTATCGACAGATTTTCAGCTTCACGGCTGTTGTTAGTCATGCGGGCTTGGAACTTCGGTTCCTATGCGAGGATTCGATCGATGAGTTATTTAAACACGGTAACAGAGCCACCATTGCACAAAATGTAAAAAAAAAAATAGCTGTAACGTAATTCAGGAATCGGAACTAACGTGACCGTTCTGAATTGGGGAATCGCGGATGTAGACAGCCCATGCAGACATGAAGTGATTCTTTTCTTGTCGGTCCCGTGTCATTGATCTCTGTTGGCGCGATTCGCGTCGAAACATACTATACACGTTAATATCATTGTATGTATAATGATAACACGAATGTAAACTCGCGTACATTATGTATACATTCGTAAATAATATTAGCGAACATGCTAATGATTGGCGGACACACGTGATATATTATATCGTTGTAACTAGTATGAACCGCTTTCCGCCGACAGACTAGGTGATTAACGGATTAATTTTATTCCGCATTTTACGAAATGTAAGAGATAACTTAATATTATAATGAATGGTGTTATGTACACATTTTTAAGTGATAAATTCCAATTCTGTTTCCATTAGAACGTATGTTTTTTTTGTTAAGTTATTAATCGTAATTATGTCGGCAACAAAGTTTAAAGACCAATTATCGGATTATCTGTTTGTTTTTATAATAAGTATGAATTATATAGTTTTGTTATATACTTTACGTTCTTAACTTTTTTTATTGAATACTAGCTGATACCTACTTGCGTCTACGTCTGGGTTGTTTATTATCTCAACAATATGTTTATGTAAAGTGGATATAATTATTGAACCGCACCGCTTGACTCACTTCTGCATTCGAAAAAAATTCTTCAGGGAACGCGTAAGTATTTATGAAAGTTGACAAATACTGTAAATATTTTTTTTCTATATAGAACAAGGATTTATGATGTGAAATATTTTCTTTGTATAAAAATTTTTCCAGTACTATTTGAATGATAATGTGAATAATTTTCTTTGAATCATAATGTATCTAGTAGTTTCTGAATGATGCTCACACAATCGCAGATCTCCATAATATTATTTACATTGTTGCAAACTTATAGATAAAGAATAAAACTTCAAATCAACATCTTCGAATTAAATATATAAGGAATAAATATCAAAACAAACTCAGTTAAGCCATTTAGATCTGTAAATCTAAATAATGTAAGACAACTTCGTCCTGCTGGGTTGTGGTTACCATGTTACTAGTTGTAATATAGTCCATAGTGGCATGTTTAGCCATTTCTCGTTCCAGTATCAGATAGTGGTATTCAATAAACATATGTCTATACATTCTATACCCCAATATGTACCACAACTACCACGCATATGGTAATTATTTCATAACAGTTCATCATAACATAGTCAATCTTTTCAATCGTCACATTTCATGATATCTCAATAGAGTCACGATGCTTGCAGGCTGGTTTGACAAGAAAAATTATGATTATCTATACCAGGTGAAAGGTTAGACAGTCGTAGTATTCTAGGAAATTACATTTCATGGTCACATTTAAAATAATAATACTAAAACGAACACTAATCCACAACAAAGAAAACCTAAGTTAAAGTTTGTTCTAAGACTTTCAAAAGTATAGCTACAAACGTGTAAAAAAAATAAAAAACCTAAGTGCAATAACCGGTTCCAAAAGCTTCAATGGACAACCCGGAGTTAATAACTTTCGATAGTAAAATAGGCAATAAATCCTTTTGTTTTATTTCTGAAGTGTCCACGTTCCTTTTCAAATAAAAGTGAAATCACTCGATGGTTATTGACACTGCAATTTAACATACACGCGTCGAGGACTGTGTATAATTTTTATATTTTTATAGATAGTTAGGTAAAAAATTAAGCATCTATTTTTTTAATTGATTTAGAACGAGAATAGAGTTCCGAGTATCCTCCAGAAATATTGCTACTGTCTAAACAGCCACCTGGTATATCAAAATAAAATGAGAGTTTTCCCGTTGTACGCGTGTCACGAAAGAACTACTGCATATATATTTTTTATTTTACTTTTACTTACTTAGATCTTATGTTAAAAATATCACGATATCTATTTTTTTTTAAGTCTTAAAAAACTATAATTTTTGTAAGCAATTTATATTCAGAGATATTTTATATACTACCCTGCAGAAGGCATGATGGATTAACTGATAGGAAGTTCAAACACTGCGTCGACAAACGTGAGTTCGAATCCTAGCAACTGAGTCTGAATTGTCGGTGATGGAAAACATCGTGAAGAAGCCATAGTACAGTGATCTTTTTCTAAGTCCGCCTAGTTAGTTACCACCACACCATTTTCACTTCTCATATTCGGATTTGAAAGGAAAAGACCCGTGTATTTATGGTTATAAATCCTCTCTGTAGATGGCACTGTAGTGTAGATTGGTTGGCGAATTTGATAACAACAAATAGTAGGCAACAATTACTTTTGACATTGCTGACAACTTTCAAATATTTGTTTTTATTCACTTAGTTTATATGTATATCTGTTCCGTGAAATTGCTCTGGTAAATTTTCTTGCTTCCCACAAACCAATTAATCCACCTCCGAATCTACTTATAAACATTGACTCCTGCATAAATTTGGATTGGATTTTTCTATCGACGAATAAAAATTATCAAAAGCTTGTATACGATTTACGCAGTGCTGCTTTATGCATACATAGTTATATATGTACATCTATAACTAGATATATATATATATATATATATATATATATATATATATATAATAGATGCGCTGATTAGAATGAACAAGTGCAACCTCTATTTATATATTTATACTCTGTGGCTACGACTCTTAAATTCTAAGTTGAAAATCTGTTGCCAAGCTCGTATTAGTATGTTTCGGTACTGCACTTAAAAGCCAATCCCGTTTAGTTTTAGTGTGTTACTATCTTACACTAAATAGTTATTTAACATCAGATGAAATTATGATCTAAAGCTAAAACTTATACTATAAAAAACAAACACTGATCGTGATGAAAATAAAATGTGGAATGAACTATCAAATCGGAAGGAGATGTCCTTTACAACTGGATTACTTCGCATAAATGAAACCAGATTCGATAGTAGGTATCTTATATGATAATAATAATACTCAATAGAATTCACATTATTTATCACAACCGGATCTTTATTATATAAACTTTTTACTACGTTGTTAAGAGAGTCTTAATCGTTACGGATATTAACCGTATGTATACATATGTATGTATGTAATACATATGTATTCTACAAGCGACCGCTTGTGACTTTGTTCGCGTTATAATTTAATAAGTATAAAATGTACTTTTTATCACTCATAGTACCTACACAATGTATCTGTAATGAACTCAATACATGCATATTTTTATTACTTAGGATCAGTTGTTCCTTAGAATACCTGGTAAAGATATAAATACTTCCATCTAATATTAGTATATCTAAATAGAAGTTGTGCTCTCATCACTCAAAAACTATTGGTCTTTCTTTAAAAACAAAACATGATGATAGCTTCATTTAATACACTGATTAAACACAATAAGAGCTGTGTTCTTCTGACGTTGAAAAGTGGAGCAAAGTACCAGTTATTATCATTATAATTATTATATTAGCAATTATCATAATAACTTATTGCTGAAAGAAATACACAACAAAACACAAGCTTATCGCACATTTTTAATAACAGATTAGACTTAACTGTTGCTTGGTGGCATTATCACTAGCGTTGGCTTTCAATCTTCCCTATTCATTATTTATGTTTTAGAATTGTTCCTTTGGTGCATCGGTACCATTTATATTTCAATTATGGTTATGCTACTAGAGTAGTTGTAGATATGGGCAGGAGCTTGACTGATCAAATCAAATGTTGAATACAATTTAAACAAAAGTAAGTATTACAAATATGAAAAATGGAAGAATAAAGAAAAGTAATACATGTGAAGAATGGTGAAAATTGTATGTAATAGTAATATGTATATAATTTTATTTAATTAGCTTTACCCAAATCAAAGATAATTTATTTAATTTGGGCCTTTAGAACCTATTTATGAATATTAAAGGTACCATCGGTTCGGAAAACAACCCAGATATCGAGAATAACTGGTAAGAAACTCAGCCAGATTGTATTTTTATTATACATAGCATAACACGACATACATATACACTACATTCATTTTTGCCGGATGAACAGAGGGGCCGGGTATAATTTCCAAACGTTGCCTTCGTTCTCATATTGATCCATCCTGTAATAAATAGCTTTAGACCGCAGCTCAATTCGCGTGAACTGTTTGTAAATAAAGCTTCTTAAAATGTGATTTATATTATGTTTCAATATTGTAGGTCCTACTTTCACCTAGGAGAAAATTCAAAAAAGTAATATGCATTACATGTGTCCCTTTATTTAATTAGATCAATATTAATTAACTAATATTTGTTAGATTAATATTTAGAATGTCGTATTTCGTTATTTTAGTCCACTTTGTTACATAAAAGCAGTCTTGTCTACTTCATTGTATTGTGAAGTATTTTATGGATTAGGTAAATTTTCGCAACAAAGTGCACGGCTAGTCATTTACTTTTATATGCCTCGTCAGAGATAGCAACTACAATTAATGTATTAATTAATATATATATACATTGGTTTTAAAGATATAAGTGCACTAATAGATGAACAAGAAAGAAACACTGCATTTTATAATATACTAAGAATCAGATCGCAACGCCACCTACCGGCTTCAATTATGACTCTAAATTATCCAAGGACCCACTGAAACACACATGTTTTAAAATTCGTTTCAATCGGTACACGTTACGGTACAAAAGAATTATACAATATATATATGCATATAAGTATTCACCTATTATAGAATGTTTTGTACGACCTTGACAATATCGGTTTTCCACATCACATCATGCTGTTCACTATATGTAACTACGTGAGTAGTAAGTACCAGTGAATTAGAGAGGGCAATATCAATTAGATTACTACTTACGTTTCAGGAAAATCAACTAACAATTCGTGACTGTTTTGAATATGAAACTGTAGAATTTCCTTGTGAAACATCCTAGCTATATGGAATTTTTATGTTCACGGCTAACAATGTTTAATTAACATATATGTGACGGTGAGGTGACTCTGGACCCTTACTAATATTATATATCTGTTTGTTAGTTACACTTTAACACCTTAAAGACTCAACCGACCATCGTGCAATTTTATATACACATTGTCAGGGGTACTCCAAAGGTTTTTTTATGTCATAGGAAGCAACCGAACTTGCGCGTCACTTGATGTTAGGTGATCACAGCCTTTTCCATACACACTAACAACATCAGGAGAATCGCAAGTGTATTGCCAGCCTGTGTATGAGGGTAAAAGGAAGAGCAACGACGGGAAACGAAGGAAAGGGAGAGAGGGAACGAGGAGGGCTCCGGCGCTCTCACTGACCGAACGAAACGCAACAATATAAGCATTGTTACTTCACGTCGGTTCTCTTTGAAAGGATGGTAATGCTCCGGAAGGGCCAACCCATTCATGCTGAAACTGCTAATAGCTTCAACGTGGCTCTACCACCTAAGAAAAAAAGTCTTAGGATACTTATCATTCAGAGACAATGTACTATTATTGCGATAGGTTCAAATTAAAAAAGCTAGTATATTTAAAAAACGATGGTCGATTTAATGTATGATTATGAAATCATAGATAAACTCTGATGAAACATTAATCACATTCTATTAATCAGGCCAAGTCATGAAGGGATGAGGACGGAAGACTGGAGGAGGAGACGGGGAGGGCTGTCGAACGCCTCCTCAACCGGCGGAGAGCGCCCGACTCTGACGGGGTCCCGGGTTGCGTGCTCGGCCTTGCGCTGGGCCATCTTGGGGAGTGGCTTCGGGAGCTGTTCGACCGGTGTTAAGCGGTCGGACGGTTCACGAAACCCAGGAAGCTTGGGCGACTCTGCCTGACGACAAAGGAGGGCCGCCCTCTGGACTGCGCGTCTGGGTATTGGCTCCTTGTCCTGCTGGACGACGTCGGGAAGGCACTGGAGAGGCCAGAGGGCTCATCTCCTCATTGCACAGGTCTGGCGGAGGAGGGGAGGCAACTGGTATGTACACAGTCTGCCTCTCTATAGGTAGGAGCCCGGTGGCCACCTTTCGCCGGGCGGACCGTTGGGGCGGCTCTATGAGGCAGAGTAGCTTGAACGATCCCTTGCCGCCCCAACAATTGTAGTCTGTCGGTACACCGTGGGGTTTTAGTCCGTGCGAGTCGGACATAACCCACCCTCTTTCCCGGGAGGGTAGGTATCGATAAGGGATTGCCCCATTGAAAAAAAAGAAAAGTTAGACGGGGTGAGTATGCTTTTGTATCCCGGTGGATAACTCAGTGTTCTTCTTTAGAAGTTTCTTGCCATTACCGATGTACGAAGGTATCCCCCGAGCATCCATTTTCACGTCACCCTTATTTAACCTTAACATCAGTGACCTACCGTGATCCCCATTATTCGAGTTAGGCTATTACACCGATGATACACTCATCTTTGTTTCGGGCAGATAGAGAGTTCACCTCATTCAGTTAGCGAATGGTACCGTAGGTGGCGGATTGAAATAAACTCCCATAAGAGTTCCACGATACCTTTTGATCTCTTGACAAACTCTTATAATCTTAAACCTTTCAATCGATACGAAGTTTCCATTTCTTGAACCTCCCAGGTAAATTACTTGGATAGGTAACTCACGTTCATACCACATATCGATAGAGTGCGAAAGAAAACCACTATCCTTATGGGTCCCTTACATCCACTGATACATTCAAGGAGCGAAATGTCCCACAAACACAGGCTGACGCTTTATAAGTGGTGCGTCTACCCTATACGGTTGTCTCATCTTCGCTCCTATGTGGGAACTCCGCTTCCGTAAGATATAAATTTTACAAGAATGCTTCTTCGGGATGAGAGTCGTTGCCTTATAGTAAGTCCAGAAGACGCTCTGCATAAGGGCTTGAAGGTTTCGCTTATTTGGGCGTACCATCGAACATTACGTTCAGTTATTTCGCAAAATTAGTCATATCCTTCGCGAATTACACGACCGTAAAGGATGTCCTCGTATTAATACTTTTCTGATCCTCTCGATAAAATAATAGCAACGAATGCTTAGTACCCCTACGACTCCTCAAACATTTTGTGTGCGCGTCTATGCTCGCATAATCGTAGATCACGTCGCCGTGGTCTGGCGGTAAATTTCCCTACCGCATACTCTCCGCGACTGACTCGCCTACGGTTTAAGCCTAGGTTCGTTCCTTTGAAGACGTTGCTACTGAGATACACTAACACTGAAAAATGTTAAGCTCCCGCATCATTAGCCCAGTGAAGCTGTAAAGGTCCGTCAGGTCAATAGCGTTAGACAATTGGAAAACAATAATGTAGAATTAGGTGTAAATAGTCTACTACTGGTCAAATGAGCGTACTTACTTCGCTTCTCTCGAATGAATGATTTTTATCTTTGAAAAAGTTTCACATAATAAAAAGGGCATACAGTCTATAATTTTGTATGCGTTTGTTTTGTATTATATTAAGATGGAAAATTACGCAAAATTGTCGTAGTATTAGCATTATGAGTATCTCTCTTATATGGTGCAAAATAATAATCATGTACGTTGAAGTCTTTGTTTCGATTCTATATTTATACTGAGCAATTACATACCGATATCGTCATACGGAATTACGTAATATACGTAGTATGTGAAGAGTATGTTAAATAGCTTTGCCACTTTTTATTTAGCGAAATTAATATTTTATATGTAAATATAAGGGTATGTTGTAATGAAATATATCTATATGATCAGAAGACGTGTGAGTGTTGCCTTTGTTGTATATTCATTAACTTCGCATATGAATGACTATTAAGGTTGATTTAATTTTTAAACGCTTTTATATGCTATTATGCTTTTCTAGCCAATTAAAAGCACTTTAATCTTAGAAGGAAAGTGTAGAATTATAGAATTTTTAAGTGTAGTATTATAAAGAGGTAAGGTTTGTGAGCTTGTGACGTTGTAGGGGCGAATCTCAGGAACTACTGATCCGATTTTAAAAATTCTTTCAGTGTTAGACAGCTCATTTATCCAGGAAGGCTTTCACCCTAAGAACAATAGGAGGGGAACACCAATGATGAATATGTCAAAATCAAGGTTTTCTTCCTCTTGAAAGCATCCACTGCGTGTTAGCGTTAGCCCAAAGTAACTATTCCGAAACAAAGTACTTTGATTTACTACAAACAACCCTAGCAATGGCCGAGTGGTTAGTGCCACTAGACTAAGTATCCAATATCAGATTATTTAAGCATTGGTATGTAACAAAAGTACTCAACAAAATTCCCATAAAATTACTACTATAATTTACTATATATGCGTTTTAATTAGGAAGATAACTGTCTAACTAACATCTTGGCTTATTATATTATATTTCATTTTTATATTACATTATATACTAGCAGGCACGGCGGATGTTATTCCGTCCTGATAAAAAACCCTAAACAAATTATGTACCTAAACTTTCCTTGGGAATTACTTTGTCTACTAATGTAAGCCACATGAAAACCCGTTCAGTAGTTTTGAGTCTATCGTGAACAGACAGACAGCCGTGGTAGAGAATTTTGTTTTATAATATGTAGTGATATGCATATATACGTATATTTTCATAGAATTTCATTCGTAGAATTTCAGTGAAAATTTACATACGCAAATACATATGCTAATGGTATTGTATATGACCTTGCCGCCTATTTTATAAAATACAAAGAATTATCTTGTTATTTAAACTATATTATTACTTGAGTGTGTAACTAGCAGTACACTAATTTATAAATAACAGCAACTTAGTAATATAATTATAAACACACATATATTCACTAATTCGATCCTATATAAAGTAATTAAATGATTTCAATTAATTTTAAATAAAACATTCACTTTACTATTGTAGTAATACTAAATTAACAATTATATTTTTATTAAAAAAACCTTTTTTTATTATGGTATTGTCGTTGACAGTACTATTTGGATAAGTACTGAGTGAAGCTGGCGCAGACGCGATTATCTTCACATTTAAAACGCATAGTTACTGATAACGCGAACGATAGACGATGCCAAAATTTATCGTGAAGTAACCTGAATATTTGAGAAATATCCTCGTAGAAAATGCCCGCCCGTCTTGTAGAAAGACATGGAGGAATAGACATAGTAGATCTCGTAGAAATCATATGGTGATTGCATTTATACCATCCGCTTTGCAACCACAGGTACATACATGACTTCGATTCTAAATTTCATTGCTCTGCAATCTAATAATCTAAATTAATATAGTTTGTAATGCCACTGTGGTCGTCTTTAATTTAATGATGTTGTAGTTCTTCTTGCATATTATACACATTTATGTATGTGTTTTTTTTTGGAATCAGCTCCAACGATTTACTTAAAAAAAGTTGTATTTTCCAAACTTGTAGGTGGTAGAGCCACGCTGGAGCTATAACCGGTTTCAATATGAATGGGTCGGCTCGCCCGGGCTAGTAACACTCTCTGATAGAAAACCGACGTGAAGTAACAGTGCTTGTATTAATACGTTTCGTTCGGTCATTGTGAGCGCCGGAGGCCCATCTCTCCTCCCCTCGTCCCTCCTTCTCTCCTCTCCACCTCCTCCCTATTCCTCCCCCCAAATACAGGCTGACAATGCACTTGTAACTCCCCTCGTGTTGTGTCTACGGGCAGCGGTGATCACTTAACATCACGTGACTCGTCTGCTTGTTTGCTTCTTATGACATAACAAAACTTACCTAAATAAATCTACCTCTAAGATATTATTATACCATACATATTAATTAAATAGTATAAAATCCTCTGCTACGTCTGTCTGTCTGTCTATTCGTGGTAAATTCAAAAACTACTGAATGGATTATCATACGATTACCACCAGTAAATGAGTGATTCATGAGGAAGATTTGGGTATATAATTTGTCAAAGTTTCTTTTATCATCAGGAGGGGACTATGTCCTCCGAGTCTAGCCGGATGCTATATAAGTACATGGGCTACCGAGCCTAGCTCGGTTCTTTAAAAAACATTTTTAATTTAAAATAAACTGTTAGGTTTGCCTTATAAAATTAACATATTTTCCCGAAAAATAAAAAATATATCTCTTCTGCTGACACTCGGATTCGAACTGGGGTTTTACGAATTTTCATAGCAAACGATTTCCATCAGAGTTATTTTGGTTTTGACAGCACCGGCACAATTTAACTTTATATTCTAGCTCTATGAATAAAATCTAAGTAGGTCGATTTATACCAGAGTAGACCCCCTCGGCAGCGGCTCAAGCCTAGGTCCGTTTCCTCGACGTGGAGCCCTTGAGTACGCTGCTCACGCGATACAGTGACATAAAACCTGACATCACTGCTACAACATCACCTATACACACGTGCACGCTTACGCGCTTACATGCTGCTTCTTTTTCAGAGAAATAAACGACAAAGAGTTCTACCCTTATTTTTCCCTATCCTATCCTATATAGTTTAGAGGATTTTTTCCGACACAAAATGCATATAGTAGTTGTTGAGGTACGCATGCTTGGTACACATGCATGTTTTAATAACTCATATACATATACCTAGATAGCTTAACTTAGGTTAGCTCAGATAGGCCGCGATTTTTGCACTAAACAGGCGACAGCCCAAGCCGAGGTGTGCCGTGCACCCTTGAGTTAGTCGCCTAAACATTCCAAATCGGCTGAGTGCCTTCAGCGCTCGCCTTAATAGTTCGGTGAAGCTGTAAAGACATTTCCGCGTTGCAGCGTTTTCATATCGAAAAAAAAAGGTCGATTTATCGTCTCCGAAACTAACTACATACTAAGTTATAAGAAGGGACTGAAACGCGTTCTTCAAGGTCAGTAACACAACAGTGATGCCCTTGGTGTTGCAGTTGTTCATAGGCGACGGTAACCACTTACCATCATGTGGGTCGTCAGCCTGTTTGCTGCCTTTTTGGCATAAAAAAAAATAGATGACGCCGTTTCCGAGATCCTGATTATATGGAAATTGGAAATATAAAAATAACAAAGAATTACTCGTTTAAAGGTATAGTATATATATATATATATATATACTAGCCGTTACCCGCGGCTCCACACGCATTTTTTGTATGTATTAAATAAATTTAAAATTGTTAATAGATGTATAAATAACAATAATACTCTTTCAAAAATATTCGTAAGTATGACACGCACATCATCTACAGTAACAGGTAACATGTATATTATATATGTGTATCGAATGGGATGTCTATATGACTATTCGTGATAAGATCAAAAACGCATTTTCATGCCGTTTTAACCAATATATAAAATGATTTTTGGGCAAGGTTTAGGTATAGTTTGTCTTATTATTATTAGAGCGGGTATCGTCTGCTGAACTCGCTATCTTAAAATAAAACAGCTAATTACATAGTTATTTACCCGTAGAATTCCCGTTCAAATATTACTTGTAGTCCGTTGAAGCTGTTAAGACCTTGCTAGGTCAATAACGTAGTCATTTCTAAGAAAAAAAAAACCATTCAAATGGGTCCATCCATTTCGGAGATTTCCCGGAATAAATAAACAAACAAACATATCGACAGAATAAAAGAAAAGATATTTGATATTTGTAGCACCGCAGATATATGTATTCATCAAAAAGTATTTATTTTAATATTATACACACACACTTTATTCTTATAATACATAATATATCACAGACCAAAAATTCGGAACAAAACTAACGTAGAATAAACTTTTTGAGGAGTTTTTGGCGGTATTTCAATCTGTCATGTAGGGGATTTTGTGTTTTATTCATAATCTTGTGTTATTTGACTCT
This sequence comes from Antheraea mylitta, assembly GCA_014332785.1. Lineage (NCBI taxonomy): Eukaryota > Metazoa > Arthropoda > Insecta > Lepidoptera > Saturniidae > Antheraea > Antheraea mylitta. The sequence goes on along the minus strand of JACEII010000031.1, from coordinate 3,856,598 downwards.
ATATTGTGTTAAATTAGCGGCGTTTTATGTAATATGGTTTGTTTATTGTGCATAAGTGAAATGAATGAAAAATAATACCACGGAGCATGTATTCTGGGGCCTTGAAAATTAAGAAGATAAAAATTTACAAATATTATATAGAAGATTTGGCGCTTATATCTTTACATTAATTTAGACACAGAAAAAAACTGGGTAGAGAATACATAAGAACTACCTATATTGACAACTTCAGAATTGGCAGTATGGATTAGTTCTTTCGCCTGTATTGATGGACGAATATTATTACTACTAACCTTTTAGAATAGCAGCACAAAATAGACTTTAAAAATGTTTGCGATAGCAACGTACTACTTAGAATCAAAAATTGGAATTAAAAATAACGTAGAATAAACTTTTGAATAGGAACACAAAATTAACCTTAATAATATTTCCGATAGAATGGTATCATGTTACCATGGCAACGCATATAGAACTGGCACGCAGCGGATGCTTTAAAAATGGCCCGATTTTGAGACATTCTTCATTAGTGCTCCGTTCCTATTGGTTTTAACCTGATGATATGTAGCCTATAGCCATCCTCGATAAATGAGCTATCTAACACGAAAAGAAACTTTCTAGTCGGACTGGTAGTTCTTGAGATTAGCGCGTTCAACCAAACAAACAAACTCTTCAGCTTTATAATATTAGTGTAGATATATACTTTTCCTGTTAAAAAGATAAACCCGACTGAGTGTCTTGCTGCTTCTGGGTTGCTTTTCGAGCCGATAAGTTTTCACATTCATAAGTATTAAAGCATTCATTCAATAAAGTATTTATATCTGTAGATATATCTGAATATATAACAAAAAAATCGTTTATAATAAGTAATGGAATTATTATTCCTCAGAAATTAAATAAAAACTATAATTAATCATATTCTTAGTGGGAAAATATTATTATTCACAATAATTACTTTATATGCTTATGCCTATCTACATAATTTAATATTTAGTTTTGTCGGTATATTTATAATATCAAAATTTGTAATAGCTAATCTTATTATAAAAGCTACTGATAACAAATAAGACGTTAACTCTTTTATCTGTCTGTTCGTCTATTAGGTATGTCGACTTTGTACACGAGATGATTATTTTAAAGTCATTTTTATGAGATTTTGTGATCAAGAAGAAATGGACAGGCCAAATACAATAAATATCATTCAAAGTTATACATTTTGTTAACACAATTAACGTGAAAATTTTCGCTTCGTTGTCAACCGCTTTAAGTGATTTTTTTTAGATTTGAAATACCTGTGTAAGTAGTATATTTCGATTTAAAATTTATAGTTAATATTAATGCATAAATAATACTTTTAGTAAATTTATTTTTTATTTAATTTTCTACATAGAATATCTACAAGATTTTTTAAAATAATAATAATATTTTAATGTTCAAAACCATTTGTATACATAATTTAGTTATATTTTTATCTCCACTGGTTATAAACCGTATCGTAGATATCACAATTTCATATATTGAAAACTAAAACAAACCGTGACTTAAACGTGTAATAATAAAAACTTAGTTTGACTTAAATAAATATCTCACATATTTATTATTGTGTAATACAGTATTCCAAGAGAGCCAAGGGTATTTTATGATAGTAGTATATGCATATATGATAGTGTTTCATTTTAAATTGTTTATAGATTTAAAATGTATGAATTTAACTATTGCAATTATTTACAATTTGTATTGTGGTATTAGTAATTGTCAATAATATTTTAGGAATCTAAAGAATACTCAAATTTAAAATGTTTATATTCAATAAAATTATAGGACATATTATTTATCGTTAAATCTTTTAGAAATAATGAAATATGAGTATTTTTTTTTCAATTTCGTTCGGAGCCACAAGTTTGGCTCGTTAACGATATAACCATCTATCTGTATTATTATCTTTATTAGTATTATTTTCTTTTTCATAAGTATAATATATATTAATTAACTGGTTAAGTATGTATAATGATATGCATAAAATATATGCGGTCCTAATTATGCCTTTATTATTTTTACTCGTTTTTTAATACTATGAAAGAATGTGGCACCCAATTATGCAAATAAAGGAAAATTTAGTGCTCATTGTTAAGTTGTATTGAATATAAAATTTTGATTAAATGAAGGCTGGTACTTATAGGTAGCTTTATGGAGATGTTTACAGATGTTTTTACTGATTGTCTCCCATACGTTTCTTTAGTTTTTACGGATTTAGAGAAAACTTTATCTTATAGATTATAGCGTTGGTCTGCGACCTTACCTGATATCAAATAGAGATGTGGTCTCATGTGGTAGCCACGCTAAACATAAAGAGGGGCTGACTCTCAAATGCTCCTGCTGGTATACACGTAAAGGTATCTGACCATAGATATTCAAGCTGAGCCTGGTAATTAGTCAGAGAGCCTTAAAAACGTCATGATTTCGTTGCAATATTTTCCTTTACAGAAAGATCTACCTCATTTGCAAAAATTTGAACGTAAGTCGATCAATGCAGTATACCAGAAACGAGTTCAACTTAGCCGTCATCGCTTAGAAAACAAAAAAGTAAAGTTATGAGTAAGGGATTACGATGTTTCTTACATTATAATATGTGGCAAAAGTCTGCTTACTGCACCAAGCCACATTATACAAACCAACATCAATTGCAAATCTAGACGTAATGATATATTGCCGTAACCGACTTCTTTTGCATTGTCGTCCAGTTACCTCCTAGTCGCGCCTAAAGAAGTTTTATTTCAAAATGATATATACATTTCTAATCAAAGTATTGTTTTCTGGAATTGACGATAAAATCATTTAAGAAAGTTACAAAACATGATGACTCAAATGAACGATACAAGACATAATTTTGTTTCCCGCGACTTCGAATCCATCCAAACCAAAATATTGTCTTGTGTACGATTTTGAAAAATAAAAATTTATCTAAAAACCACGTGAGCCCTGATGTTATAGGGTTCTACTCAGTATCCTATGTTTTTATAATATAAGCTTGCAAACAGGCATTTAATTTATCTCATGATAAATACGTATTTACTGGATATTATTACCAATTTTACACAGGAGGATAATATTTGGTCTCCTAAATTCTTATGATAGCAAAACCCTGACATTTTCTTCGTTCTTGTTTTTCATGTTTAATAAAGAGTGGCTATAATAAAGGTTAAACCTAACCTTTGCCCATGATCTCATCTGATATATATTAAGTCTTGTAGACATATCTTCAACATGAAGATGGTAGTTAGCTAAGCCTGTATTAGAAACTCGTACTTTATCGGTTTTTGTTCAACGCAAAATTATACTAAAAACGTTACCACAGGTTCACGTTAATTATACGACGGCATGTCATGTAACCCGTGTAAGTCGAAAACATATGGAAATAAGATTAGCACAGTGATAAACGATCTATGTAAAGCATATATAGGTTACGATACCTTCTTTTGTTAGGTCTCTATCATTATGGTGTTTACAGATCATGTCCTATTTGTATTGATATGTAGTAAAATTGATGGGAATAAAGGATTTAATTAAGCTGAAAAGGCTTCATGTTATCTGGGTTTTCTTCAAATTGACGCAAGAAGGTTAAAGAGTGACTGGAAATTTTTCTACGCCACTAAGAGGCTATTGAACTTAGTACTATATTCTTTCACTTCATACTGTAACAATTTTAATATTAAAATTGAGATATTATAGTTATTTTCGTTACCTTTTAAATACCCGATTTCCGAATGCGACCGAAATAAAAATTGACATTGAAGTAATCTTGACGAAATAGGGTATTTTTCATTTGATATATACAGAAAAATACGCAGTCAGAGGTAGATGGTAGTTTTCGGTGAAAAGCTATTGTGTTAAATTTGTATTACTTTTAAAAATATTAGAACATTATTGTTAACAAAAGGACATACACATATAAATTCATATTTATAGGTGTTTGTAGATAATGTGTGCTTTATAAATTATAATTAATGTAGTTGTTATACACAAAGACATGATAAACATTGTTGTTTCATTGTTTGTTATATCGCAAATAAATGTATTCGCTTTTATATTTAAAAACACGTTTCGATGTAAATTAAACTATAACTAAAAACTGTTTTAAGTTATTATGCGATTAGCGTTAGCAAATTTATCGCTGATTCGACTATTTATGGATAGGAGATAATAATTATTAAACAATATGATAGGAAATTGTCGTTAGTGTTTCCTTGCAGTTATTATATTTCGATATACATATACCAGGTGAATGGTTAAACGCTTGCACTATTCTAAGATATGACACTTCATGGTGACAGTTAATATATAAAATAATAATATCAAACAAATCCTAAAAAACAACGAAGAAAACCTAAGTTAAAGTGTGTCCTAAGAGTTACAAAACTAGGTGCAATAACCGGTGCTGAGAGCTGTGAAGGGCGACCTAGAGTTAATAACTTTCGATAATAAAACGAACGCTAAACTCTTTTGTTTCGTTCATACTTTGAAAAAATATGCTTTTTTACTTGGTCTTTCACTTTCATTTCAGCCGACGGCGGTCATTAACACTACTTTTATATCGAGTACAATTTTGAGTATAACTTTTGTGTTTTTCTAGATAATTGGTCAAATATTAAGCACATATTCTCTTAATTGATTTAGAAGGAGAATCTAGTGCAGAGTATCCTCTATAAATATTGCTACTGTCTAAATATTCAGCCTGTATAGATGTTTTTTTTTCGAAATGACTATGCTATTGACCCAGCAAAGTCTTAACAGCTTCACCACACTACTAAGGCGAGCGCTTAAGGCACTCAGCCGATTTTATTTTGGCAACCAGCTCAAGGGTGCACGGCACACCTCGGCTTGGCTATTGGCTGTTGCATGCAAAATCGCGACCTATCTTAGGTAACCTAACTATTCATATATGTATGAGTTGTTGAAACGTATATGTGTACCAAGCATACACGCCTCAAAAACTCCTCCATATATTTATTATCGGAAAATTGAGAGTTTTTCAGTTCGATAAGGGAAAAAAGTAAACCCTTCCACTTTCATGTGTAATCGTGTAGACGTGCACGTGTGTGAAAATAGTACTTCTAAAAAAAGTTACTAATTTTATAAATATGAATGTAAATTTGTTTGTTTTATTTCATTTCTTAACTACTCAAGCGGTCCTCGTGAGATGTTGCATACAATTCGTATTCTAGATAAAACTATAGTCCGATTGTAAAACAAACGTTTTAGGAATAATTTACTAACTTGTTTTTATTTGTGACAATGAAATGACTACGGCGAGATGCGTTTAACATTTCCATATGGATTCGCAGGGTTGCGTATTGTTTACCTTGATCTAACGAGAATCCATAAACACGTTCTTATTATGAAACAGTGTGTTTACAAATATTATAATCCTAGTATAACCGTTCTATTCATATATCTTCTGGAAATAATATAAGTAAGCATGACTCAATTTTTTTTTTATTACTCATTTAAAAGGTAAGGAGACTATATGATGAATCCGTAAATGAACTGCAATCTGAGGACTACGACGTCTTCTGATGAATGAAAATACATAAATAAATATATGTTATTGCTAATTAGTTAATACGTGGGACTCAGTCTGCTTTGTTTATCATAATAACAATATATTTCATGTATAGTGAAAAAAAATTGAAATCAAGAGTACGCTTGCTAATATATTTTTTTGTAAACAATGTCATCCGTTTATTCTCCTCTTCTTCCCCTGCACACCACACCGCTTACCCCATTTTTTCACGGCAACAAACACACACATTCAATGTATGATTAACTAGCGAGCACTGCGGATTTTGTCGCGCTCTGACAGTAAAAAAAACCTTGACAAATTGTATGTATCTAAACTTTCCTTATGAATCACTTTATCTATTGTTGAAAATCGCAAGGGAATCCGTTCAGTAGTTCTTGTATCGTGAACAGACAATGAGAGTGATATATAGTAATAATGATGTATAGAATATCGGGAAATATTTGTAAATTTTATTATAGGAGAAATATAAAAAAATAGTAAAATGTTTTAGTCCAAAAATAAACAATAAATCTAGCGCTACCTACGTGGTCCACTATTGCTAAGTACTAAGTATGCAATGCTCGCTCATTCGCTTTACAAGAATAAGAGTTATGAATACACGTACATCGGAATTTTATACCAACGATTTGAATAAACCTTCTAAGCTCGAGCGTCACCAGTCAACAGTCATTTCTTCTCGCGAACTACTTAAAGAACAGTTGATTGGGTTTGTAGTCCGGTGAAGCTGTTAAGGCCTTGCTAGATCAATAGCGTAGTCAGTGCGAGAAAAAATAATTAATTGTATACATTGATGACATATATTTCATTGATTTTTATCTTAGTTTTTAGCACATTTAAGGTATAAGTATTAGTAATTATATCCATGACCTCAATGTATCACATAGATAAGAATAATGATGATAACTTGACAATAAAGAAGTGTTTGAAGCCGCGACGACTCTTACGGATATGAATCTATAACAATAGACAACAGCAACCTATACATACTATAATTCATTATAACTTACTTATCGATAACACGATAACATTGTCAATGAATTATTTTAGAAGCCCATCCGCTGTTACTAATTGTATTTTTATTAAGATAATTTCATAATAAGTACAAGCAAATATAACACAACAAAGTGTTTTTATAACATTTCGATTGTTTATTCAAAATTTCTGTACATAATAAAAATATAGTATAAGATAATTGTTAAGCGTGATCATTGGTAAAAGATAGAGAACAGAACGCATTGATAGTGTTCTCTAATAACAACCATTGGAAACGAGATTATAAAAATAAGTAAATTAATAATTCGATCATCGACCTTGCACCGTGAACTTGAATGATATGCACACAGTAATACAAAGAGTTATTTCCCCTTACGATGCTCAAAAGGTTATAAATAGGAATCAAAGCGAATGGACTGTGTGGTCATCACCTTGTCGCTCGCTTACGTTTTGGCGTCAAGCCAGTTTTATTCTATGAATTGCGATGTTCCTTATTAATGGGTGTTAGGATATAAATTGAAACGAACTAACAAAGGTGTTTGTGATATGATTCTACTATGGCATTACAGTGGTTTTGTGGAAAATTTGCGATCTATCGAAAGTCTACATGTCTGTTTTGTATCCTTTATGACATGACTCTCATAACAAGCAATGATAATTTTTATCACTTATCGGATGGCACGGCCGTAGAGCGTGAGAGCATCCATCGTGTCGGGCACCTTTGTTATTAAAATCCTTATTTATGAAGATTATTATCGTCACCTCGATAAAGCACCGCCATATTATAATGTTGATGACACTCATTCGACAAGATTTGCGGTATAACGAAAACTAAGTGATATTGAAATGACGCACAATAATACGTTTATCTATTATATTATGTAAGATATAGCACGCGGCGTTGATGTGATCTGTAATGTATATGTTAACAATGCACTGATAAGGTCTAGTTAGTATCAGACTTTGGGATGATTGGGGGTACATAAAATATCAATACCAATGTAATAAATGCTTGTTGTAAAAACTTTTATATATACAAAATCTAATAATCGGTTTTTGGTATAAACGAAAATATGCCATTTTGTATATTTATTTTAAGTAAATACTTAAGCATAGAAACGTTGATATTCATACTCGTATTGACAATGGAATACGAAAATAAGAATAAATGAAATTCTAATATTATTTTGTGCAATATATTGTGCTCTTTCTTTGTTTTACGGAGCGGGGAACAACGAATTTGACTTTTATGCGTTGGGAGGATAAATTGATTTCTATTGACATTTATTACGTTCTTAGGATACCGTTAATTATTGTTACAATGAGTTTATTACGTTATCATTATTATGTTTATAGGCATCGACCTCGCTGAAATGTTATCAATTTCGAATACCTAGTTTCGGTAGCTTTACTGGTTTTGTTTACTGATCCAAAACTATTACACGGCAAAAATCGCTTTCCATGAAAGAGTATTAGATTAACTATTATATACGCTAATTATCTGATACCCACCCGCTTTACTATACACTAAATACTTTTAATTTTAAAATATGGCAAAGGATAATCCAAAAAATAATTAGTCTAGCATCACATTACCCTTCCCTTTTAACGTATAAAGTATCCCGTCCCCATAGACGTCTGGTGTGCCATAGGAAGGTCGCGCAAGTATTTGTTGGACAATAACGATGTGTTATTTTCAGTTGCGGAGTAATCTAGTTCTTGTTTCGTTAATCCACGATGATACTACAAGAATTTTTTTGCTAAAGGGTAGCAAAGAGGCAGACGGCCCATCTAATGCTAAATGGTTACCGTCACCTATGGACACCTGCAATATCAAGGGTATCGCTGTTGCGTTGTCGGCTCTAATATATTCAGAATATTTTCCTTCTCCTGCCTGAATATTTTCAGACATTCATTATTTCTTACAAATAAATCGTTAGACAATAATAAAATTAATTAATTGTATAATAATGAATGCATGAGAATACAAAAAACTATTTTATATCGAAATCTTCAAAATATATTTTAACCTGTTGGTTAATTTAACTATTATTTAATTATTTATTTTCATATTAATTACAGTGAGAATGACAATATTTAAATTACAGATTTCGAGTAATTAAGTTATCAACATTAATTGTGGTTTTTATATCTATTGGTATTCGAAGCAATAATTAAATTTATAAAATTAAATTTTTATAAAATTTGTTAATTATTTATTCGTATGCTGAGCTACAAACTATACATATATGCTCAATGCGCCTAAAGAAGTTCTCACTTCAAAAATATAAAATTTGCTGTACAAATACATATGTCTATAAATAAGAAAATTCAATGATTAACAAGATTGTGATATCATATTTTTACGTGGTAATTTTAATAAATAAAAATAGTTTCCATCCTTGACAACGTTTTCTAAATCCTATGTAATGAGATAGCTTTCTTAAATATGTATTTCCTAAGAGGTTGATTAATTAAATTATTCATAGATAATGGATCCAAAGTGAAACTTGTGAGACGACAATCAACTGTTTCTTGTGGCTTTTCTCCACTCAGACTTAAAATTAGAACAGATCCTCAATTAGGACATTAACATTCAATAAGTAGATGATCTAAGTAACTCTTCTACGTTGAAACTCCTCTCCAATGTACTAAATTTGATTTAAATAGTGAAGGCAGTATAATTTTGTTACGTAGTCAGTTATTTCTCAACTTTTAGAACCAAACCAGTTCATCAAATCTTCAAACCAACTAGATTGTAGAATTTTATGGAGCGTTTTGAACAACAGTTTATCATCTTTATTGAGGGATGGAGTTCAAGCTTCTTATATAAGGGTTTTAAGTACATACTATTTACTTCAGTTTAATGATTTCGCTACAAAATTTACCGTAAGGAATTTGTATGATTTTTTCGGATGTAATATAATTATAACGCTATCAGTTAAAGTCGCACTTTATACTAATTGTCGATTGATGATCTAGGTTAATAATACTTACACAGATAGTTTAAAGAGATCATAAATACGTTTTTTAATTAAATAAACTAATGCTGAGTTTTGAAACTATTGAAGACTTTTTTTTTGAATATATAGAATTTAGTTTCTTTTAACAATAAACCTGAAATTATCGTCCATACTACACTTCTTTGTTCCGATAGAATGATGGCTTTTGTAAAGCATGTAGAAGGTTCTACAAGTAGAGAATTTTCCAAATAAATAACCCTATATCATTGAATTGTATGTCTTCTTTCTATGTCTGTCTTCTATCCTAATTTTTATAATCCAGGTTAATTGCATGGAAACTAAAATAGTGAAATTTGTATTAATTATTTTATTATTAAATAGATTTATGTATGTATAAATTTGAATTGGTAAAAAACGTGATTCGTTTCTACTTTCTAACCGAAATCATGGTCAAATGACAAGCCGAGAGACTAGTGAATTGCTATTAATCAGGCAGGTAGTTAGGATAAAAACTGTCATATACATGTAGCGATAGTTTGGTTTGTAGTAATAGTTGTGGGGTATGCGGATATGACACTGCAAGGCTTTTGACATAACTCTAACAGAGTAAATAAGGTAGATGTAAGATATCTCCATAGTTTTGTTTAAGTGAAATATATTATGTGGTCCATTTTGTTAATATTAAATGTAAGTACCTGGACAACCGACCCTAGCTCGGTTCTATAAAACATTTTTATATTCAATAAACTATTAAGTTAGCCTCACTAAATTACCATTTTTCAATAAAAAAATATATTAAAAAAGATATCTCTCTTTTGCTGTCTGTCGGATTCGAACTGGGATTAAACGGATTTTCGAAGCAGCCGATTTCCATCTGAGCTATTTTTGTATTAACAGCTGCGGCGAAATTTACCTTTATACTTTAGCTGTATTGTTTTATTGCCTGAAAACTCAGATAAAAAAGTATTCTATATGCATACGTTACGTACATTACGTAGTATAAAACAAAGTCCCCTGCCGCGTCTGTCTGTCAATCTGTTCGCAATAACCTTAACTACTGAACGGATCTTCATACGGTTTTCAATGATGGACAAAGTAATTCATGAGGAATATTTTAGTATATAAATATGTAAAGGTTTTGTGTAAATTGATTGAAATATAACGATAATTGTGGGACATGTCGGAAAAAGTCAACCCACCTGGGAGTTTTCATCGAAAACGCTGTCTAATCCTTTTGAGTTATAAAAATGTATGTTGAGTAAAGGTAATAAGGTTAACTTTTGTATGTGTAGGTTAAAATAAAAGAAATTGACGTCCATTGCAAAATGTATTGATGACTTAATTTAATGATAATGACATGATACATTTTTCTTTATGTTTTAGCCAAGTGTAAATAATGAAACAACAGATACAATATAGATCTACAAAAAAGTCCGTGAGGGCATATATATATATATATCTTTAAGGATAGTCCACTATAATTATTACATGTTTAAAAAAGAGTGACATACAATTCTAAAGCTATTTATACGTATACAGTATTAATAATTATCATCTGAAATACTATTTTTTTTGACAGTTTTTTTTTCTTATTTGCCATCAAAAATACATATAATCCTAAATTTACATCTTCCTGACCCTACCCTCCCAGTTGTAGGATGTTAGTATTTTTTTGATGAATAATATTCAAATGATTCAACAGTCGTTTCTACTTCAAACAAAACGAAATTATTGATGTTACTAAATAATAGATGGTGCTACGTCCGCCTTATCAAAGTTTCTTCTACGCATGCGTGAATCATTCACTAAATCAACTAGATTTGTTTTGTATTTGCTGTATATCACGATGGAGTGCGTACATTATTTTGTACGTTTATTTTTATTTATAGGGAATTGCTTTTACTGCAGCCTGCAGCTTCGCCCGCATTGATTCTCCGAAACTGCTGTACCAATTTTCACGAAACTTACATTTCCAAACGCTGATACTGGGCATATTACTATTCCTTATAATGTATAGACTACATTTAATTCAATATCACCCAGAAATATTATCCACCCATGATGTCATGTAAAATTAATTAGAAATTATGTCATGAGTTACGATAAATTTCTTTATTTTCATAAGGTTATGCTTACTTAGAATTTGAGAGCCTTACCACCTTATAAAACCACCTGTTTTTTGTTTATATTAATTTATAATCATTTTCATTTCATTTAGACTTCGATTTGTTTAATGTTTATATAATTGAAATAAAAAGTGGCAAATAACTGCGTAGCCATGATGAAAACCCTAATAAATTCAAACTTTAAAAAATCAATGAACTATGGTCGAATGTCAGGCACTGGGCGTCCGGTAGTTAAGTATAAGTATATTGCTGACATCAATTGAATTTGGATACAAATCTGTTAGCAATATAAAAGCAGGTATCTATAGATCTTAGCAAATTATTTATGCCTTATTATGATTTGAAAAACCTTGCCAAGTAGGTTTCTATAGATGTCTAAGGTCAATACAAATTTTTGTTGCAGTATACATAAAAAACAGTACGGAAACTACCTTTAAACGCTCTTACCGGCACACTCACACAAACATTTGTATCGACGAGACCGCTAAGCGTATTTTGCGGTACTGTCCATAGAGTACCTTTTAAAAACTCTCGTCGATGCGCATGTTTGTGTAACTGTGCCGTTTTCGAGCGTTTGTAGGTAGATTCCATACTATCTCATATTTATACTGCGCTTCTGTTATCGTTCACCCCTCATGTTGGACGTCGCAACTGTGACCTAGTTACTAAGAGTAAGCTCCATTTTCCTTAATAGACTGTTGTATCTATGAGTATATTTTTCTCATGGTCCAAATAAGGAAAAAAGCTAATAAGAATTAAATTTGTTATTGAAGTAAAACTTCTATTGGGATGATGTCAATTGGTTTATATGATACCAAAATGTGTAACAAAAAAGTATTAGCTATAAATGTACGTATAAGTTTCAGGCTGTGAGAAAATGATATATATACACGAAATTTATATAAAGAGAGGAAATTATTTTCTAATATGGCATACTTTTATAAATTCTATATTTTCTATTATAAATATTGTAAATACATTTTATAATATTAGAAAATAACGCCGATAAGTAATATTTACTACTTCCATAGAATATTCATTTCATTTTCTTAAAAATTAATCTGAACACTGTTTCAAGTTTCACTTCTACCACATGTGACATACACACAACTTTTTTTTGTACAATTTTGATATCTAAATTCATGCATACCTAAATATTATCGTTGTCGTATATTCATAGGCTTACTATCGTCATAAATAATGTTTTACATATATATCTCAGTACAAAAAAGCTGGTCCTCAAATTTCTTATTTCTGTATTTAATAATTACACTTAGGTTTGAATGAATTGTATGAAACATCTTTTATATTTATAGATAAAAGTATATACTTATAATAAATCCGTCTATGAATACAATAAGAATGCAAATCTAAAGTATCTGTACTTTCTAGATAAAAAAAAAATATTGTAGATGTCTAGGTTTCGGCTATGCTCGGCAGCGAGGACGTGTGGGCTGCTGTGGCCTCCTTCTGCGAGACCGTCATCTCATAGAAGGAGGCGGCGGAGAGGGCCCGGGAGGTAGATCCAAGAAGTGGCCCTCTTCGCCAAAGAAGAGGAGCGGGAGGAGCGAGGCGTAATGCCCGTCTCTACCAACACCGTCGCCAAACCTGTACACGAGTGAGGCTGACGAGGGGAGGCTGCTGGTCGTGTACCCAGCAGCCTCTCTATAGTAGGGCGAAGCCTGGCGTTTATTCGCCAGGCTGTCGCAGGGGCAGTTTATCAGGTCAGTGAGCATGGTCGAACCCTGGCTGCTCCTACCATGCGGTGGACGGTACACCGTGGGGTTTTAGTCCGTGCGAATCGGACATAACCTATCCTCTCCCCCGAGAGGGTAGCGTATTCGGTAGGGATTTCCCCACGTTATTAAAAAAAGGATGTCTAGGAATGAACAATAAAGTACATTTCAATCATTTTAGAAATGTCTGCTAAAGTACGATAAAACCTTATAATTATATAGCATATATTCTCCGGTAATATAAAGTCTTTATTTCATTAAGATCAATCAACTCTATCAAAAGTTATTGCTATTTAAATCAAGGCTCGAGATAAGTACGAGAAAAGGAAAAGCAATTCGATTTCTTGCAAAAACAGAATATTATATACTAATAGCTGTTCCCGCGACGTCGTCCGCAAATTATCCACGGACTCACTCAAACATATACCCAGATTATATGTCATTTTTTCTTAAATAAGCCTAGAACTCGTTCGTAGCACCATCTACCAGGTTCAATTAAGATAAAAACTAACCTACATGAAAATAAATAAACATCTCTACCACTTACTTTATCATAACTATATTCAACTTGTACTGAAACCTTTTTATACTCCATTCTATTGAAGAAAAATATATGAACACAGCGTCGAAGCGTCAACTGTCACTCGCTTGTAACTATTGTTTAAGAGTTAGAAACTGTTTCTAAAACTAATTTTAAATATATTACCTATATATATTTTTATAAATAATCTCTGTACCACTCACAACATAGTACCTATCATCTTTTAGTAATTTATCTATGTTGATATGTGTCTATTGTAGATTATTCTACGTTGTTACACTGAACATTTGGTATTAAATTTATAACGTGTATTTGACACACTTGATAATGGCGAAATTGCTTACATAGGCAGAGGCCATACCGGAAAGAATCAATCAAGCCAGTTTTATATATTATATTCATCCGAACAACGTGCGGGCTACCTGGCTACCGGTAAACGTTGCGTTTATTTGTGCATATCGTACCTTTACAGACAAAAATAAAATTTTAGGATGTTTTTTTTTTCACTAACTTTGAGACGTTATTAAAATGGAATTATTATTGAAAGACATTTTTGTTATTGACAATAATGTGCTTGGTGCTATTTCTTGGAAATAAAAACAAAAGTAATCTGAAACCATGTTGGAATAGCAGTAATATTATTATTATTTTGTTTATATACTAGCTGTACCCGCGGCTCCGCACGCTTTTTTTAAAATTGTATTAAAGAATTATAAGCTTTTGAGACTATGTACAATTATAGAAATGCTCTTTAAAAACAATTGTAAGTACGACACGTACACGACTTACAGTAGCATGTAATGTATACAATAAACATATAAATACTGACAATGTGCCTAGCGAGGTTTACCATCAGCAACATATTTGGGATTTTAACCCACCATATAACTATCTTAGTGGTCACATACACTGTGTAAGGAACTAATGAAACGATAACTTAAACTATTATCATAAATATTTACATTTACATTACTTTGTCATTATAATTACGATTTTGTGTCTATACAAAAAATAAACGCTTGTCTGTTCTGCAAGAAATTGTATTATGGACCTCTTTACATAATACGTTTATGGTCTAAAATCTTATTAGAAAGACCTCTTCTATCTTCAAAGTTACTAATAATTATAATGTCGAATTGTAAACAATTCGTTGATTATTATTCCTCTAATTAAAAATAAAGAATGAGTCGAAATTTTGAAATCTTGCTAAATTTCATATAGACAAAGTCCTATTTAACAGCTAGTCTAAAATAGAATAACCTCAATTACTCTTTATAAGGTTCGCTGTCTACCAGTGAAAGTCCCCTGAAAATCGGTCTAACGTTTTGGAGAAAGTTCTGTTAACAAAGCCAAAGTAAACAGCTAGTATAAACTAAAATCGCCTAAATTACTTTTTATAAGGTCAGCTATCTGACAATGAAAGTTTCGCGAAGATCAGTCTAACCGGTTTGGAGTTAGTACTGCGAGCAAAGCCTCGGTTAACAGTAAGTATAAGCTAAAATTGCCAAAATTACTTTTTATAAGATGAGCTATTTGATAATGATAGCTTCGCGAAGATCATTCTAACCCTTTTGGAGATAGTACTGCGAGCAAAGCCACGGTTACCAGCTAGTATAATTTAGAATAGCCTATGTCACCCACTATAATTTCAGCTATCTGCCAATGAAATTCCCGTCAAAATTGGTCCAGCCGTTTTGGAGATTACCCGGAACAAACAGACAGACCGACAAAAATTTTAAAAATTGCATTTTTGTTATCATAAGCATGTATACTTTCATACCCAATCAGTGAAAAATTTCTATTTTGCTGTTACATACAGACACTTCATTTTTATTATATACTAGCTGACCCGTGCAACTTCGTCTGCACCAAATTGGTTATCACTGGATTCAATTGTATTTTTAAACGTGAAAAAATTGAATAAAACTGATACCCGATTGCAGCCACAACTACCGTTTCCAATTGTAAATCCAAACTATCCACGAATTAACTGAAACATTACCAGATTACATGTGATTTTTATTTAAATAAGCCTAGTACCTGTTCGTAGCATGAAGCTGTTAAGACCTTGCTCGGTCTATAGCGTAGTCATTTCGAGAAGAAAAAATCATCTACCAGGATCAATTAAGATAAAAAGTAACCTACATAAAACTAAATAAACATCTCTACCACTTACTTTCTCATAACTATCTTCAACTTGTATTAAAACCTTTTTATACTCCATTGTATTAAAGAAATATATGAACACCGTATCGAAGCGTCAAACATCGCGCCATTCGTCAACTGTCACTTGCTTGAAACTATTGTTTAAGAGCTATAAACTGTTTCGAAAACGTATTTTAAATATATTTGTAAAATATTTTTATAAATAATCTCTGTACCACTCATAACATAGTACCTATCACCTTTTGGTAATCTATCCATGTTGATATGTTTCTATTGTAAATTATTCTACGTTGCTACACTAAATGTTTGGCATTAAATTTATAACGTGTATTTGTCACACTTGATATTGGGGAAATTACCTACATAGGCAGAGGCCATACCGGAAAGAATCAATCAAGCCAGTTTTATATATTATATTCATCCGAAAAACTGGCTATCTGGCTGCCGGTAAGAGTTACGTTTATTTGTGCATATCGTAACTTTACAGACAAAAATATTGATTTTTAAATAATTTTAGGATGTTTTTTTTCAATAAATTTGAAACGTTATTAAAATGGAATTATTATTGAAAGACATCTTTGGTATTTACAATAACGTGCTTGATGCTATTTTTTGGAAATAAAAATAAAAGTAATCTAAACCAATGGTAGAATAGCAGTAATTTTATTATTACTAGATTTAGATATATATAAGTACAAATTTCATCTTCCACATTAATTCAGTTATTAACTCAATATTTAGGTCGATTTATTGCTATAAAAATAATACGTGTATAGAATATAGCTATAGGTATAGTTTAGTGCAGCACTGGCTGCACGATAAAGATAGTGATAATTGCGGCAGCGTATGTTATCGACGCATTTTTTTTTTCGAAATGTATACGCTGTTGACCTGGAAAGGTCTTTACAGCTTCACCGAACTATTGAGGCGAGCGCTGAAGGCACTCAACGGACTTGGGATGTTTGGACGACCAACTCAAGGGTACACGGCACACCTCGGCTTGGGCTGTCGCCTATTTTGTGCAAAAATCGCGCACTATCTGAGCTTATTTCTCTGCAAAAAAAAAACAGCGTGTAAGCGTGTGCACGCCGCACGTGTGTATAAGTGATTTATGTGATGTTGTTGCAGTGATGTAAAGTTTTGTGTCACTGTATCGCGTGAGCAGCGTACTCAAGGGCTTCCCGCCGAGGGAATGGACCTAGGCTTGAGCAGTTGCCGAGCGGGGCCTAATCTGGTGTGCAGGAGTGAAATATACCCCCAGACCACGGCGGCGTGATCTGTGGTTATGCGGGCGTGGGCGTGGACACACTCTGTTTGAAGAAACAGGCTGGTACTGATCTTTTGCTGACGTGATTGAATCAGGAGGGAAGGTAAAAATGTGTCGCGGTCGTCTTCTATACTGCGCAGCGCTGGGTACGGGTTCATAGTTCGCGGCGGATATCACTAAAGGGCTGGGTTGATTCACGGCTTTTTCGAAATAACTACGTGTGAGTGATTTTATATACGCCCAGACAGAAAGCATCTCCATGTTCCTGTGGAGATCCTTATTCCGGATGTACCATGGGGCACCGGTGATTTTACGTAGGGCTCGATTCTGGAGAACCTGCAACTTTAGAATACGATTTTGCGCATGTGCAAAGACCGAACAACTGTACGTCATAATCGGATGGATGCAAGTTTTATATAAAGTGAATTTATGTCTGGGGGACATTTTACTCTTATGCCATAGCAAATGATAGAGACGACCCAAGACCATAGCGGCTTTGTTTCGCACTCTATCTGTGTGTGAATCGAATTAAATGTTTATCTAAAGTGACGCCGAGATATTTCACCTCACTAGCCCAAGGTATTTTAGTTTCGTATAACCTGATGGTCGACGATGCATATATTTAAGATGGCGTCAATCCCACGTCATACTTTTACGTTTATCGTTATTTCATTGTATATGGTGAAATCTTAATATCAGTAATGTTTAATATAATAATAAAATGAAATTTGTTCTTTGCTATGGAAAAAAATTGGCTTGAAATTTATTATTTTTATTTATAAAATATATCAGTAGGTTATATATACGATTGTTTATAAAGAAATGAGTCTGACTATAATAAATTCATACTTTTAATTGAGTTTAAAAGTTACTGAAAAAAATGTTCCTAAACCTATTCATAAATCAAAATGCGCATAGAAAATATAACGTTCACAGAAAACCAACATGAAATAACAGTGCATGCATTGTAGTGTTTCGTTTGGTCAGTGAGAGCGCCGGAGACCCACCTCTCTTCTCCTATCCTCCTTTGCCTTCCCTTACCCTCCCCTATATACAGGTTGGCAACGCACTTACGACACCCCTGGTGTTGCTAGTGTCTATAGAGAGTGGTGGTCACTTAACATCACGTGACCCACCTGTTTGGTTGCCTCCTATAATACAAAAAAATATATATTGATATATTAAAGAACCAGGTATTCTAAAATTCTTGTTCTTTTCACGTTGCCGGCTCTTGTACTAAGGTGTCGCAAAAAAGTCTAGTTACGTTAACTAAAAATTTTTGTTTTTCGTTATCTTGGAGAACCCCTTGCGCTTTATGAGACAAAGAGTATCCTGGATGTAGCCTTGTAATATCAGTTATCACTGTGTTAAATTTCGTTAAAAATGGCTCAGTACTTTCAAAGTAATACGGGTTTAGATTCTAGACTTTAATCCTTTATCCTGAAGAACCCTTTGAGTTTTATGGGACAAAAAGTATATTTGATGTAATCTCGTTATATTAGGTATTACTATGTCAAATTTTGTCAAGATTGGTTCAGTACTTTCAGAGTGATGCGTGTGCATAGGGACAGACAGACAGACAGACAGACAGAAAGACAGACAGACAGACAGACAGACAAAAATTGTAAAAAAAATATTTTTGGCTTCTATATCGATAACATAGTCTACCCTGATTAACATTTTCAAAAAATATTTAATGTACAGATTTCGACTTGTTACAGTTTTATTATAGTATAGAAGATAGAAGATATAGATATAGCCTTCGTCGATAAATAAGCTATCATCACAAAAATAATTTTTCAAATCGGAGGTCCAGAGATTAGCGGGTTCAACCAAACAAGCTATAGGTTTATAATATTAGTATATATTAAATCATTCCACTTTGCTCTAAGTAATGGTGTTTTATTTATTTAAGGGCAGACATTGGCTCACACCATACACGAATTAACTTATAAATGAAAATCTATAGGTCTATTGGCCTTTAAAAGTTTACGATATTCCTTATAAATCGCTTAGTTCTGTGTGTTTTAAATTATTCTAGAGGAGTGAAAATAGATTCAATTATTAATACTTCCCCAAGACCATTTATTTTAATTAAGCGTAATGTGTATCATGGTAACTAAACTGCGCAGATATCATACATTTTATGTGTGCCATATATTAATACGTAGAAAAGGACTGATAATTATCCTGGCCACTTATTACCACTGCGCCACAGGGCTATATATATACAACATATATGAACGAGACCGCAAACACTTTGAAATATCAAAATATGTCAACGGAATTGAGACCTAGATTTACACATTCTACACGTTTGTATGGTTTTTATTTCACTTCAAATTCGAAAAAGTTAAAGGAATTACAAATTTTGAAAATACCTAATTGTCTAAGTTCGTCGTTCGTCGTTGAAACAATTGAATTTCCATATCTTACACGGGAATATAAAATAAAATAGACCTGAGCAGAGCAGAACAAAACAGAATAAAATAAAATGGAATGAAACAGAAAATAATAGAAAATAAGCATATTGTAATTTGAAAATATTCACGGAAATCGTTAAATGGATGACATCGTGTACTTGCAGGAAACACTTGTTTTATATCTCTAAACAAAATAAAATAACATAGTTAACCAGATTAAATAAAACATATGAATATGTGTGCTACCAAGAGATGCATTGGAAGTCGGTGCCTTTGTACCTATGAGATGATATGATTTTCGGTTGGCACCGACTTCCAATGTATCTCTTGGTAGCACACATATTCATATGTTTTATTTAATTTGGTTAATTTGATAAACTATTTATTTTCCGGATTTTAGTGCCTTATTTTTATGCCTCTGATAATATTGAAGTCGGTTAATCCTTTTTTTGAAAATTTACTTTATTTTTCTATTTTTAGTGTACATAAATATATTTTACTAAAACATGCGGGTCACTTGATAGTAAGTGATCACCGTTGCCCATGGACACCTGCGACACGAGAGGAATCCCAGATGCATTGCCGGCCCTTATGAAAGGAGTAGGCTTGTTTCTTGAAAGTTGTGTTACTTTGTCACGAATCCCATAATCACAACCTAACCAAACTCTCATCAAACTACCCTTGAAGAACATGTTTTAGAATAAAAAATGAATCATCGAAATCGATTGGCATGATATTGAGTTATTCGTCTATTTGTCGTATACACACTTAATGCAAATTTAACACTTATACGGTTTTGCACTGGATGCCGTTGACAGAACTGGACTAAAAATGGGACCACACGGGAAGTACTAGCTTTCAAATAAAAAAAAAGAATCATAAAAATCGGTTCAGCCATTCCAAAGTTATGAGGTAACAAACATAAAAACACAGTTGAATTGATAACTTCCTCCTTTTTTTGCAGTCGGTTAAAAAACAATTTTGGGTAATGTCTATTATAGAGGCATTTAAATTTGTTTCTGTAAAGTGCTGATAGTCGTTAATATCATACATTTCACAAATCTCTATAAGAAAATCATTGAACTTATGAATAAATAAATGCCAATGTTAAGCTCTTATAATAAACTTTGTTTAGTGCAAAAGTATTGACTGTATCATAAGCAAGCCCAATTTACGGTTATATTCAGAGAAAATAAAAAGATTGACGGCGGCTGTAAATACATATCGATAATGCTTTCTTATGTCCCAAACTTTTCACACTTTAAACAATCTATAAAAATTATCAGACGGGTTAAACGATGCAGTGCTTAATTATAAATTTAATAAGATTATTTTAGGGTGTATAGGTCACTTCATGCGTGAAATGTTTTTACGACGATGATCGGAAATCGGAGGAACCGGGATTTTTAAATGCCATCTCGTACTGTATTCATGACGTTAATGCTATACATGACGCTAAAGGTGCATGACGTAATGCACACGTGACGGACGCATGAGATGTACTGGAACATTTAATCATGCTATTTCCATTAATAAGTGAAATATGTTGCGACCTTTAGATAAATTAATGACGTCAAACAGTTTAAGCAAAATTGGGTAAATTATCATTAATGTTTACAGTTTGGGACTATGTTATGAAACAATGAAGTGTTCTATATTAATTTAGGCGCACTATACTAATTTAAAATTTGCAAGTATTTAAACAAATTTGAAGGTAGTACCTACGTGCATCTAAGTATGTTTGTTTTAAAAGATGCAATTTGTAACAATGCACGGTCATAGGTAGTTTGCAGTTAATATGCAGTTAGAGCCGCTATTAAGCCATGCGTGTCCGTATTATGGTCAATTATAGAGGACGATTCATTATAATTTGTGATATCAACGGTAATGGATATAACTTTGTTTACCAGTAAAGCATTAAAATAATCTTCTATCAACACATCATGCACATACTGGTATAGGCATAAATAAAAAAGGTGTTTGTGCGATTCACACACGATAGAAGTGAAACTTCAGTAAATCGAAAAAAAATATGAATATTTATAACAAGTGTAGGATAATTACAAAGTTTATTTGTTTAAAAATGA
The DNA here is from genome assembly GCA_014332785.1 of Antheraea mylitta. Lineage (NCBI taxonomy): Eukaryota > Metazoa > Arthropoda > Insecta > Lepidoptera > Saturniidae > Antheraea > Antheraea mylitta. The sequence goes on along the minus strand of JACEII010000031.1, from coordinate 3,834,718 downwards.
AAGTATTTTCATTAATTTTTAAAGATATTTTATATTTTATTTAACATATGTTACATAATTTATTGCTCAAGTTCCATATTATCAGTTTCAACAAATGAAAACCATACTATACGTAAAATACTATGTTATTAATGTCTATATATTAATCCATATCCAAATAAATTATTTTTAATTTTGGATTTTTTTTAGATTGACATTTTATCATAAGTCTCTTGTATCATTTGTTGAAACTGAAAATATAGAACTCGAGCAATAAATTATGTAACAATAGTTAAATACAATATAAAATACACTCATCAAAAAAGTCTAAGCAACATGTACTAATTTAAATTTTAGGATGGTTCTTCACATTATAACGTTGTATTTTATTTTTAAAATAATGTCATTAGGGTTCTATGATGTAAAAATAACAGCTGTTGTCTTTATAAGTTCTTTTAATAACAGAAATGAACGATATTATAATATACTGTAGAAACTAAGATACATAAGAAACTAAACTTTTTTTTTACAAAATGAAATTTCTAAAGAAAATGTATTTAGTGTGAAAGAACAGAACAATTTAATACAAAGTATGGTCTCCTCTGCTATTCAGAACTTGTCGGCAACGATTATTCATTGAATTAATGAGACTGTTTATGTCATCTTGTAGTATTCGCTCCCAATGGAATTGTAGCAAATCCTTCAGCTGTTGGGTTGTTGTCGCTCCGTCCAAGTCCTTCAAAACACGTCTCTGGAGCATGTCCCATGCGTGCTCGATGGGGTTGAGATCTGGCGATTGTGCAGGCCAGGGCAATACCCGGATGTTCTCCGTTGCAATGTATTCAATGGTTCGCCGAGTTGTATTTGAACGCGCATTGTCATGCATTAACCTAAAATCGGAGCCAAAGGTTTGTGCAAATGGGTAGACATAAGGTCTGAGAATATTCTCAATGTAATTTTCAGCATTCATGTTTCCATTTACAAAAACGAGCTCAGTTCGCCTGTTCTTTATAATACTCGCCCATAACATAACTGTTGAGCCGCTGTATGGATGAGCTTCCTGAACGTATCTGAGCCTTTAAGTATTTCCGGGCTGACGATACACTCGCACCCTTCTTGTATCAGGCTTAAACCCGAATCGCGACTCATCGGAAAACATAATTTTATCCCATTGTTCCTGGGTCCATGTTATGCGTTCTCTACACCATTCATATCGACGAGCGCGATTCCCGTGACGTATCGGTGGGCACCTGATTGGGCGTCAAGCTCGTAGGCCGTACTCATGCAGTCGATTTCGCACAGTTTGAGGACTTACATCAACACCACTTGAAATTTGTAGCCTCAAACTTATCTCTCGAGCGGTTAACATCGGCTGGCGTCTTGCAGTCAGTTGTATGTACCGGTCTTGCCGAGTGGTTGTACTCCTTTTACGGCCTGGATGCTGTTCAGCGGGTTCTCCTGTATTATTGTAGCGCTGCCAAAGACGACAAATAACACTTCTATGAATGCCAAAATGCCGAGATACCTGAGATTGATTACTTCCCGTTTGCAACATCCCTACAGCTCTTTGCATTTCATCTGCCATCAAATGACGTCGCTTCTTGACGTAAAGAATATCTAACAATTAAATTTTGTCGCTAACTTTGTTTAAATGGTTGGTAAAATTATAAAATCAAGACTAAACGTAGCAATTAAAACGCACTTAAATTCAAACAAATTCGCAGTCATTTGATTTTTATAAAAAAAAAACAATACATAATCAAATTTTTTTTTCAACCAGCCAGTATGTCATCAATAACAAAAAAGTTTACTTATCTACGCACTTTGTTTGAGTAAATACTTAGAAATTAATTAATATAAATGGTAAAATTTGTAATATCACGCATGTTGCTTAGACTTTTTTGATGTGTGTATCTTTTAAAAGTTAATCAAAATACTTTTAAACAAATAAAATTTGTAATTATCCTATCCTTGTTATATATATTCATCTCATTCGTTTTTCGATTTACTGAAGTTTCACTTCTATCGTGTGTGAATCGCACACACAAATTTTTTTGGATGTACGTAGGACAGATTCTGGTCAGTGTATATGTATATTTTTAAGTTATTTAAAAAAATACTAAAGATTAATTTAAGCAGCAAAAATATCCCACGCAATATTCCATGCGGTCACCCATCCAAGTACTGTCCGCGCCCGACGTTGCTTAACTTCGGTGATCGGACGAGAACCGGTGGAGATTGACCATAAAACATTTCTATATGTGTGACGTCATAGAATATTACATAGAGACAAATTGAATCTTATTGTTATACAGATAGGGTTGCAAATGTTTTTGTGTTTCAGACATGTCATTTTTCGTTGCATCCGGTTGGAAATCACGATTCTAAAGAAGTATCGCTTCAATAATGCTACGTCTCTTTTCTCTTATCCTAAAAAGCTCTTTTACATAAAAGATTTTCTCGAAGTTCTTGTTCCTTCAAGAGTTCAGCTTCTTTTTTAATTATAATTGCTAAACTAATTTTAAGTATTCCAAATCGAGCAGCAACGTCTTTCCTTTTTAATTCACTTTTTACCGCTTTTATTGCTTTTAATTTATTAGCGTATGTTAGTGTTGCTAATTTTCATTTTGAACTCATTTATTTTACTTAGGTAACTTTTATAACACAGCACAGTTTCCTGAACAATGATCAACAGCTAATCATCCCAGTAAGCCGCTGTCCTAACCACCACACCGTGTGATTGTTTACTTATTGTTTTTGTTAACAATTTAACTAGTAAACACATGTGTAGGAGCTTCAGACTTACTACTATAGAAGTCTAAAGTGACACGGACAGCGTAATAATAATACTTGGAGTACGTAAAATAGACTGTTTATTCATATCTCCATATAGGGTATTTATACGGATACGCGATATTTCATTTGTTTATTCAATTGTTTGAACGACATTCTATTTACAATATATACAAAAGTTTCAGTCAGTCTGCCAAAGAGGACGACATACTCGGTAGCTACATGCAACCAATAAATTTCGAGAATCTTATTGTTTTGTACATTCATTCGAAATGACTCATTGGCAGTATATGATACAGAACTCATTTATTTAAGTAATTAACGGCTATTGTTGAAATTATTAGTTTAAGTTGTGTATTCTAAGTAATAGACGTTTTAGGCTCTGGGGGGAAGGCATCAGATTATTTTTTGAAGATATAGAGGTTTTTACCTAATCGAGACTTGTCGAAATTCTACTGTATTTATTACAATTAGGCAATTCTAGACTGATAATTTTGTCAAAATTAAATAGCTTATCATCATTACATAATAAAAGTCCTGTGCCGCGTCTGTCTGTCTGCTCGCGATAAACTTAAAACTTACTGAACGAATTTTCACCCGGTCTTCATCAGTAGATAAAGTGATTAATGAGGAAGGTTTAGATACATAATATGTTAAGATTTTTTTTATTGTCAAGGAAGGACAACGTTCTTCGTGTCAACTATTGAAAATACAAATAGAACCACTAGCTGGCCTTGCAGACGTTATTTTGTGCTTTTGTGTGCATGAATATAGAGCTTGTTGAAAATAACCATAAATCTACCGCGTGGATGTTCTGATAGGAAGTAGAAAGTGATCTGTACCCGCTCCACTTTATTCATGATAATATCCTCCAAGTTCTTATTTAGCGCTTTACCCAAATGTCAACAACTTCCCACGCCTACTTGTAGTCGATATGGGATCTTACGTAAAACACTATTATTTAGAAATAACTCTTTTGGGAATACGTTACTTCCTATACCATGCGTTTCATACGAAATAGAACAAATTGACGAATGGTTTTAATAATTTATTTATTATCAGACAACAAGGGTCCACAAAAATAAATTATATACTAATACATTACATTAGTAGTAATTTAAAAAATAAAATTATACAACTAAATTAATATGTGCTTTTATACAAATTAATATGAAATAGGATGAAAAGATGAACATCACAATATTATATAACAACAGATATCCAGTGTTTCATGAAAGGACTGTCGTACATGTTTGCCATTGTTCTCATTATATTATTGGGACTATCTACCCGGGATGAATGCTATTCTCTTACGGATTATAAGCATAGAAATCATCAACCATAGCATTTGATTTTGATTTCCCGGAAGCACTACAATATCGTGGTAATCCCAATAACATTCTAAATATATTATTATATTGGACACGCAATGCATTAATAGTCCTCTTACTGAAGTTGATCCATAGGCTGCTCGTGTAAAAACATTGACAAAATGCTTTGAATAGTTGGATTTTAACTACATCACTACAGCGAGCAAACCTACGAATCAACATATTCCCTCTAACTGCGAGCGCTCTACGTTCTCTTTCTATATCATTACTGTCTTTCATTTCCGCCGTCCGTTTTGTACGAATAAATAGCGCAAGCAACGTCATAAAAAAGAGTAATATCATATACTCCGAGGTTATCAGATGAATACGGGCACACATAACTCTACAGACATACAGTATAGACAAGACTAAAAGATACGTATGTCATGAGGTGTTATCTCCGACAACAAACTGATATTCCAAGCAAATTGTCGAAGACTCCGAAATAAGGTCATCATGATCCTGGGTTGTTTATATGCTTTGGTAAGCTCGGTAAGCAAAATATCTTTTATTCGTCATGTTATGCTCTAAAAGATATTTGATCGTTTATGTTTCACTTACATGAGAAAGTCTAACTTTCTTCAATGTATATTTCCTGCGTAAAACGGTAATTTGTAAAGATTTGGAAATACTATAAATTAAATCTCTGTCAACCAGTTACTTCAATAAACTATTAAACCGTTCGAAGCCACCATAAACACAATTGTGAATCCATCATTCACATTGTTGGAGACGCTCCCGTACAATTGCTGTGTAGCGATTTAAGTCTAGGTCTGATGTTCCGAGCGATACAATTAATCTAAAAGTTACTAGTTCAACATATTAATCACAGAGCATTACACATTTACACATTAGGAACAAGCTTTGTAAGCAAACTTAATTTTTTTGTTTGACTTATCCAGAAAAACAATTGTCAGACTAACTATATTGTTAGCACTCGCCGTACTATTGACTACATCAAACGTGTTAATAATGACCTGAGTTGCCATTGGTCGAAAGTTATCTGGCGGTCGTGACTTGACTGAATGCCATAAAAGAGAGTCGGTCGAGTCATTCGGGGCAATCTCGCTCAGACAGTTAAGCAAGAAACATCTACGGTACGAGTAAAAGTCCGTTGTAACTATGTTCAGTATTGTATTTCTGTATTGGTTAATGTTGTATTTGATTATTCTTGGTAGACTGGACCTAACATGTAGTGAGCATCGGTAGAGCTGGTCTCGACCTGACCTGAGATATCGGAGGAGCAATCCTGTGAAGGGCATAGCGATACGTGAACGTGGTTTATATTCATGCGAAGCGTCGTCGCATTCGCATCGATTTTGGTATATAGCTGTATACGTTGCTGAATCGGCAAATTGATCTTAAAACGTTTTTATTATTATTTTTGCGGCTTATAATTGCTAATAATATAATATACTCTAAATTAATATACATAGTTGGTTAGATGGAATGGATAGATAAATAGAAAAATTCGAGGAATTACACGTACGGCACAAGCCTAAGCTGAGAATTGGTTTATTTGTCATCTTTGCACCAATTGCCATTTCGGCTAAGTAGCTTCTATGCTCAACCTAAAGTTAGATTTGTAAATGCAGTTTTGAACTCGCGTTAAACCAGCAGACCAAGTCAGTTCTAAAAAAACAAACCACTACAGTGCAGTACACGTGTCAAAGTTAGCAAAGATATCTACAATTGTCTCAATAAAGTAAATACCTCGTTAAAGTTGTCCTGGAGTCACACGGTCACTTACAGAAGCACTAAATTCTGTTATTTAAAGAAAGTACTTATAAATTAAAACAGCAGCATATACACTTAAACCAGTTTTACTCCACGCCGTACATCCTTGCTAAACAAAACGAGGACAAGGTGACAAAACCTGTTGGCTAGTTCGTGTAATTCACGTGTCCGACTGGATTGTAGCGACACCACGCACGTGTTACAAAAACATATAAAATTACTCACAACGATGCTACTTTATTTTCCAACATCTGTCTTGTTCAATGAAAAGCTTTATAAAAGTATTATGTCTGATGTAATCACAAACATCATAAAGCAGGTATAACACCAATAAATCAAACTATGTTCAGTAAACAAGTAGAGTGACTGTATCCAACCTGACCGCTATTAACATGCTGAAAACCCGTCACAGTGACTTTTTACACAGACCGACATGACAGTAACCACTGAACATGTCCTACACATCTCTCAGTTATTACCGTCGCATCGCCTATGTATTGCATTGTGTTTACCATAGAGTACAGTGACGCAACTTCGTCGTGTTTTAAAAAAATACATTCAATATTATTGAAATGAAACTTCTTTAGGACAGAGTGAATTGGACCTTATGAAACGATTTTTTTCCAACTGATTACGCTATTGGGTTAGCGAGACCTTAGCAGCTTCAACGGACTACCTTATGAAGCGAAAATTGGTTAACAAGAAGTGATAACAAATGTATATATATGTCTCTGACTGTAAGAGAATAAGGTAGAAAATGTTAACTCTTTCGAACGTCGTTATAACGCTATAATGAAGAAAGTAGTTCAAATTGGTTGGTTTACCACAAAACCCAAAAATTTATTCACTATTTATAACGCAACAGCTATTCTCTTTCTTCTCTCATTCTGTAAACGATTGTGACGTCTGGAAATGTCGCTCCTTTCTGTGCATCCATTAAAAACGTAAGTTTGTAAAAATATTTAACATGATAACCAGATCGAGTTTCTTGCCGATTCTTCTCAAAGACTAGGTTGTTTTCCGAACCGGTGGTAGCACATACCCGCCTTTTCAAAGCCTAAATTGAATAAAGAATATTCTGGTTTTATTTGATCTCTATACGAAGAAATATCTTCATATTTAGACATCAACAACATATTTAACAATGGAATTGTTTTTATAATTTGCTTACGAAATACAAATTATAATTACAAACCAAAGGTACTTGTTCAATATAAATTCAGTAGATGCTGATTATTAAAAAATCTCATCATTTATTGTAATTTATTTGATACTAGCTTCTGCCCACGACTTCGTCCGCGTAGTAATAGTTACTTTGGGCTAAGGTTAACACGCAGCGGAAGCTCTCAGAGGAAGAAAAAATCTCGGTTTTGAAACTTTTTTCACTGGTGCTCCGCTCCTATTAGTCTTATCGTTATGATATATAACCTTTCCCGATAGATTAGCTATATAACACTGAAAGAAATTTTTGCACCAGTAGTTCCTGAGATTACCCCCTACAACGTCACAAGCTCACAAACTTTACCTCTTTATAATACTATTCTTTTTGTTTGAAAAATTGTTTTCTCTCGAGTTCTTGACTCGGTTAAATTCCTAGCTCCCGCCTTGAAACATTCAGGGAAGAGGAGGTTCGGATTCCCTTGAATTTGTGAACACTGTATCTCCTAAAACTTTACTTATTATTGTGCATGTGTGTATGACTCCTTGTTTTTGGAGTATATGTATGTTTATGTTTGCTTCTAATTTATCTATGTATGCTTTTTGCTACTACACCTGTTGTGCCTATTACTATAGGAATGGTTTCTGTGTGTGTATGGCAGAGTCGAGTTAGTTCTACTTTTAAGGGGTGATATTTACTAAGCTTTTCTATTTCTTTTGGTCCTATATTGTAGTTAGATGGTATGGTTAATGGTTATGTCTATTAGGTACGTTTAATTTTCTGTCTTATTTATGTCTGGTTTATTTTATTGGTATATTTTGTAGGTGGTCGAGCTACGCTAAAGCTATTACTGGTTTCAGCATGAGTGGGTCGGCTCGTCCGGAGTAGTACCACCCCTCTCACAGAAAACCGACAAGAAATAACAGTGCTTGCATTGTTGTATTTCGTTCGGTCAGTGAGAGCGCCGCGGGCCCCCCTCCCTTCCACTTTCCTCCTTTCCCTTTCCTTCACCTCCTCCTCTCCCATATACAGGCTGGCAACGCACCTGCGGCTTCCCTGATGTAGCTAGTGTCTATGGATGGTGGCGATCACTTAACTTCACGTGATCCACCAGTTCGTTTGCTTCCTTTGATATAAAAAAAAACTCCTGTGTTGCCGAAATTTCTAAAACACCTGAGGTCATAAGCAGTCGTGTCGCTTTTGTTACGAAAATATAGATTAGAACCTGGCCACAACCGCTTCACTTACTGATGAAGACATTATTGGTTCAGTGTAGAAAAGTAAAGAGGAACATAATGAAGATGATCAAATTAACTACTCTCAACCATCCCCAACATTTCAACAAGCACTTGATGCCGCCAAAGTTGTAGTTCTTTTTTAACCGACGAAAAAAACGGAGGAGGTTCTCAATTCGTCGCGTATATATTTTTTTTTAATGTATGATCATGCATAACTTTTTACGGTATAGTCCGATTTTAATAATTCTTTTTTTATTGGAAAGGGTATACTACGAAGTTGGTCCCAATTTGGGAAAAAAAATTCAACCCTAAGGGTATGAAAATCGTCACTAATTGATTATTCACGCTCTGATTATATTTATGACCGCGCATAACTTTAGACAGAATAGTCCGAGTTAAATTATTATCCTTTGATTTGAAAGAGTATACCCAGAAGTTGGTCCCATAAATGTAAACATGAAAAAATCAACCCCAAAGGTAGGAAAACGGGGCATGATTTATAATTCAGCTTCTGAGTTGTGTATTAAGCATATAGTAATTAGTAAGATCATAGCCACAAAAAATTATAAAATAAATTTTTTTTAACAAAAAATTAAACCGCCGAAAAAGCTGAAAAGCAAAAATTAATAAACCTTTTACTTTATTTATCTTAATAACTAAGTTCTTAAACTAATGTAAGTATACATAAGAAATTTTGAGTCGGCGCCAAACAATCAATGAACAAAGATCACTAGATTACTTAAATTCACACAAATAACCAAATCAAATTAAAAATGCATTGTGAAATCTCCAACGGTAACTTTTTTTTTTTTCGAAATTACTACGCTATTGACCAAGCAAGGTCTTAACAGCTTCACCGAACTATACGGTAACGTGTGTGCCCGTTCGAGTTGCTTCGTAAGCACTCGGCATGCAAGGGATGTGTCACGCTGCGCCGCTGCCACGCATCACGCTGTACGTAATTAATTTGCTTGATTGGCGCCGACTTAAAATTATTTAGGTATACTTACATTAGTTTAAGAACTTAGTTATTAAGATGAATAAAGTAAAAGGTTTATTATTTTTGCTTTTCAGTTTATTCGGCGGTTTAATTTTTTGTTAAAATGTTTTTATTGTTTCCATGAAGATTATTCCACCACAACCCAAGACGTGTACAAAATGCTTAAAATCGTGTAAAACAAATATTGGCATAAAAAATTACGTCAGGCAAAGTTAACAGCAGATAATTATGTATTTCAATTAATTTATCTATTGATATCAATAAAATTAGAAATTATTGTAATTGGTCAAATTTGGTTTATTGTTAATCTTCTTTTTGCATTTCAAGAAATCTTTATAACGAAAATAAATACTCGGTACCTTGAAATTCGTTGTAAAAAGTTCTCACTGTATATTCTTAATGTACTTGAAATATAACTAAAGAGAGGAAGAGAGAGTGAGAGAGATACGTTGAAATTAATAACACATTATTTTTTTGATGCATCATAGGGACGTTCTAGGTCAATAGCGTAGTTGGAAAAAAAATCGTAGAGACGATCGCGCACTTTTAAATTTGTTCCGTGTTGTGTATTATGCACATTGTCAATGTATATTAAAATATTGTAAAATAATGCAGATAACTAATGTTTGCTACCTCCATATTATATTCATCACATTCTTATAAAAAATGATCAGAACAATAAGTTTCACTTCTACAGCGTGGAAACTATACACAACGTTTTTTTTAATACTTCTTCAGGTATGAAGTTACCGTTTTAGAATTATTTTTACGAGTCTGATGCTGGATATGATGGTAATTGTTTTCACAATCTTTGATTATGAACGCATTCGAAAAGACTCATTAACGCATTGTCTGTCAATTTTTAAAGGAACAAATGAAGAAAGATACTTGTAATAATTACTAAGAAATAAATCAGGTAGCAGCCAGTAGTAAATAATGTAAATAAACCAAGGTTATGAAAAAATGAACACTGAAAATACTGATTTCTTTGTTTTCTACTAGAGGTGTATGTAGTTCCGCATTGAAGAAATCATATCAAGTTTTATGCTTAAACAGTTACCGAGCTGTGTACAATAAAATATTAAATATAATATGACAATATAACCAAGAGATACCACTTATTTCGTACCTATAATCCCGTTTAATAGTTCAGATAATAATGATAAAAAAAATACATTTTATTAACATGAATTAAAACTAATTTCGGGTGACTAATTAATATCACCATAGAGACATCATCTTGCTTAATCCTCGTTAAAATTTATTTAGTGCGAAAAGTAACGTCAGAATTCATGAAATGCCACGTCAATAGCATGACACGGCTCCGTTCTTCAACTAATTCCTTTGAATTTGTGACAATTCTTGTTCCGAGTTACAAATATAATTTATAATATGAATATTTATATAATGAATACACAATATGTAAGTCACTGGCATAAGTGAGAATTAAATGAATGCATGATAAATAAGTGTTTTGTTATTACCTGAGGAGCGTGTCTCAAGCATACTAATACATTTAAGCGTGGGCTTGTTTGTTGCACGGTTGAAGTGACCTTGTCGACAATGCCGGCATGGATTATTTATTTAAAATTTTCCTTTTCATTGTTAATTATCAGATAGTTTGTTATCCCAACATAATACTACACAAATCTATATTATTACTATACTACTATTGTTTGTATGTATTTACAGATATAGCGATTCGATTTAATAAAACACAAGTTTGTAATTCACACGCGGTATAAGTGAAACCTTTAAAAAGGAAACCAAAAGAGTGTATATCTATTTTGTCTCCAATAACAAAAGGCAAGCGAATAACTGCTTCCGCTTTATTCTACAGAGTGTTTAACCTCACCATTTTTCGTCAAACATTAATGTTGCGGATCAGAATACATCAATCAATAAAAGCCTTCACATAAAACTTGCGCTTCCAAATTCCTTCACTAATAACAATCTACATTGTCTTTGAGTACGATATGCTGAAATTATTGATATATTACATTGGGGCAGTTCAAGGGGGTGCCATTTAGGCATAATATAACATAATATGATTTCAAGTAGAAAACTTGCTCAAAGGAACTATATTTTCATTACATATATATAAAATCTTAATATAATTTCCCGAGTGAACAGTGAATTATTACTTTGTCATTGAATAGTTACTTTGGGAAACATTGTTCATTCGTGCTCTGCTCCTGTTGGCTTTAGTGTGATGATGTTATCTATACTAATATTATAAAGAGATAAAGTTTGTGAGTTTGTGACGTTGTGATGTTGTGGCGTTGTAGGGGGTAATCACTAGTCTGATTTGAATAATTCTTTCAGTGTTATATAGTTCATTAGTGGAGAATGGTTATAGGCTATATATAATCACGCTAAGATCAATAGGAGCGGAGCAAAGATGAAAAATGTTTCAAAATCGGGATGTTTTTTCCTTTTGAGGGCTGCAGCGTGTTAGTGTATCTATTCCACGTGAACGAAGTCGCAGGCAGAGGCTAGTAGCCTATAAACTTCCTCGATAAGTGCGTTACCTAACACTAATACTAAGTTCCTGAGATAAGCGCGTTCAACCAAACACGCCAGCTTTATAATATTAGTATAAATTTTATTTTCCTTACCAACAAACATAATCGTGACCGTTTACGTAGAATACTCATTCCTGAAATGGACATTTCTAAAAAAGAATAGATCAACTAGTAAATATCGAATAATTTATTTCATAAGCCGTTTGCTATACATTACGTCATAGTAATAATTATTACTTCTTTTGTTACTCGATTTATTAAAAACTGGTTCGAATTTTGCCATGAAAAACAATTTATAAAATACTAGTGGGCGACCACTATAGTTAATTGATTTTTTAAAGTTTGAACTGTATTAGGGTTCTTTTGTCAAAGGGTATACTTCTATAATCAAAGGTTTTCATCATGGCTATACAGTTATTTGTTATGATGATTATTAATTATATAAACATTAAAAAAAATCTATGTGTAAATGAAAATTGAAATTAATTATAAATTTGAAACATAACTTTACGATAATAAAGAAATTTATCGCAATCCATGACACAATTTTCAATTAATTTTACACGACCCCATGGGTGGGTGGTATTTCTGGGTGATATTGAATTAAATGTAGTCTGTTCATTATGAGAAATAGTGTTATGCCCAGTTTATCGTTTGGAAAAGTAATGGATCCACAATACAATCAAATGGTGAATCCAATACAAAGATGTTTTTAATACTACCATTAGCTTTTGAAAATAATTTTTTTTTTGTTGCTACATGAGATTGAATTGCAACTTTGTAACCGCAGAGGTCTAAGTCATGAATTACTTTTATGAACAAAATTCTAATTTTGATTATACAAGGTATTATTTGGCTCATTTTTTTATTAAATCATTATTTGAAGTGAGTTCACCATAAAAAATAATAAACATTACAATAATAGTTATATTTTATAATATCATTGTTGAATGTAGGATGAAAAATCGTAATTGGAACGTAAGAGTTAAAAAATACATACAGTCGAGCATAACAACCTCCTTCACAACCTCTTTTGAACTTCGTAATTATTGACGGCTGTCAAAATGTCTTTTTTTTACAGGTGTGTATATGTAGTGTAAAATTCAAGCAGTAGTGTGAGTAGCGCATATTTTAATAAATTTAATATACTTCTAATGCATTTTATATAAAATAAACAGCTTTCCGCACTTCTCCGCCATATAAACGTTAACTATGCCAAATTTCAAGTTCACCCGTTGACGGGAAATAGGTTAAAAAGGGGTACAATTTTTTTACTTCACGTATTAATATATAGATAACAATTCTTTCCAAAGTGATACTAATAAAGAAATCATAAATTATCAGAGATACTTTTGATAAAATTATAAGATTTTACTATATTTCTCTAAAAGATGTAGAGATGGTTGGTCTCTGTTATGGTACAATTTTATTGTTTGCTGTGCTCGCGGTACCGCTAACGCTTTTATTATTGGTCGTATAAATATAAAATTGTTCGTATTCAAATTTTCATGCATTTTTTAATACCTATTTAGAATGATATAGAAGTTCATACGTTATACCATCTAGTGGCGAAAAGTAACAAAAGGGATAAGGTGTAATTATTTTCTGTATTAAATCTCCTATGTACCAATTTATGGGCGATCGTTTGAACGGTAAAAAAGTGATGAAAGCGCCACCTGATTGTGAATTATAGTAAAATATATTGTATGAAAAACTTCTTTATATAAGACCATTTTGTTCCAACTTTTATGGTGAAGGGTCGGACAGTATTGAAGTAATCTCAGATATTTATATATCAACACGCAGTACTATAAACTAGTAATGTTACGAATATAAGCATTCACATTCGCCTATTCATTTGCAAAAAAAAAACAACGGTTGAATATAGCTCTTAAAATATCTTATTTATAATAAATGTAAATTTAATAATTAATTACATATAAAATACTAGAAGACCTTCAGATTGTTTTGCATTGTAATTTTGTTTTAAGCAAATTTATTGCTAGAAAATGGAGGAAAGTCTATTAAATATTTCTTTTTTCTTATTTTTATTGCAGCACGGCAAAGTGACTGCACTATGCCTGATGGTAAGCACGTTACAATCCAAAAATAATAGCGACCACCGATTGACACACTGTCCATCGCCGGTCGTCACTATCATGCCGGCCTGTAATAAGCTGGATATGCACAGGCTGATCCCGAAACGCGACTCGTAGAAGCGAATCACTATTACGGGCTTTTTCACCATATACATGGTGGTTGCGACCCAGTCGGGCTGTAAAACCCTACCACCCCGCTTGCGCCATTGCCTCGTTCGTTATTCAGCAGGGTGCACCACGTGCAGGTGAGGTTGGCTTGGGTGTCTCAAGTCTTATGATGTTATTCGACACCCCTTACACCCCGTCTATATCAGTATCGTCTGTTCATAGGAAATTAAGGACGACCGACAGACAAGACTGTATTTTTAAAACTTTATAACCATCAGCGTATTGTTGTATATAATCGTGAGAGGCACTAGTAAAAAAAATAAGAAAGGTCAAAAAGTTTGGCGAGAACGGTATGCGCCTATCCATGTTTGTACATATATAGTTATTTATTTTTTACTCATGTCTTAGTGTTGACTACACTATGCAATGTGCGTCAATCAGTCTTTAAGAAACTAGAGTCTAGGGCTATAAGCCTCTCCCCGAAATAAGCTATTAGAATAATCACCACGCCAATTCACGGCGTATTTTTTCAAACTCAGAGATATTTACTGTTCTGTACTTTCTAAAATACCGTGGTTGGTACTGACCCCGAACCCTTAAAAACTGGTATTGAAAGCGTCGCAAAGACTAGCAGCTTCAAATACCTAGGGTCCGTGATACACGAATACGGTGCAATCGACCACGACATTTAATATCGAATAGGCGCCGCCTAGGTGAAATGGCGAGAGCTCACCGGAATTCTATGCGATCAGAGAATGCCGCTGAAATTAAAAGGAGTTTGGTTATTATGCACAAGTGAGGAGGATAGGAAATAATATATCATACTATATTAGCAACTTGACGATTTTTAAGTTAAAACAAGTTTCGTCTCTGTTTGGTTAGGTTAGGTTAGACTTGTGAAAAAAGATGTCGTGAGATGGCCGCGGTCGTAGTTGGCGAGCGCGGTGTATTTAATACGAGAGTACCCAAAAAACTGACGCATGGAAGAAACGGGACATCCTGCATAGAATCCCGACCTGGCACCATGCAATCTCTTCTTGTTTTCAAAAATCATTAATTATTTACATAGTCAACGATGCTTTACATTAGAAGAGGCTATTGGAGAGTATTAAAATCGTGATTCCGATGATGTCACCACAGAATAATAGCGTAAATATTTTCAAATGTAATTTATTCGCATGAAGAAGCGCGCCGAAGGTAATGAGAATATTAAAAAAAAAAAACAATAATTGATCAATAATTGAATTTTTTGAATGTGAATGTGAATTTCAGTGTGAATCTCACGTATGAGTAATATAATAACAATAATCAAATTATGTAGTTAAATCTAGCCACATTGTATTGTATGACAAGAAGTTTCTACTGACATAAACTTTTTATTAATATTTATTACGTTTAGGAATTACATATAAAATAACGCATTTATCAACAGTTTTCTTGAGGTAATAAATCCCGACTATCCCTCCCCCTCTCTGTATACGTGCCTGGTTCATTGTGAATATTTTAAGGTAGGTATCCATTCTGTAGATATGGATGTACTTTCAAACGTAGAGAATCATTTCTTCATTGTATTATAATTCGGGTTTTTTTTCTCGAAGTATGCTATTAGCCTTGCAAGGCCCTTTACAGCTTCACCGGACTACTAAGGCGACCGCTTAAGGTACTCAGCCGATTTTATTCAGGTAACATGTTCAACGGTGCACGGTACACCTCGGCTTGGGCTGTTACCGAGATAAGCCGATCTGACCTAGCTAAACAATTCTGAGCTATTCACACATATATTCGTTTGTGACTCATACAATTAAAATTGCATGATTCAGATACGCTTATATGTATATTGGAAATGAACTTATAATTCAGCGAATAGTAATTACAACAAATAACAACAAACGTTTGCGGAAACTATCGCTATAAAGCTATTAAATATTTGTGACCTTCTTTCTGTAAGTTTTTTGAAATTACAATTATATTAGAATGTCACGAGTTCTATTGGAATATTCGGATTATTGGATTGTATTGAAAAACTTTATAAAATTTTTGGAAATAATACTATCATGAGTGAGTAAGCACGGAACGAAAGTAGGGAGGGAGTGGAACGTGAGCGTAGTGTCGTATTGTGGACTAATCAGACTACTGAAGTACCGGATTATTAGTAACACTACTGTATTAAAAAAAAAATTAGTGTAATGTGTTGTATTTTATTAATACGTACAAAAATAATATATCATGCCATAACTGTTTGACAACCCTTCTTAAACATTATGAATTATAATGACAATGTACCTATTAAATGTAAGTATAATTATTATTCTAGTTAATAAGAGTAATTAGTCTCGCTAATTTGTTTGTTTACGACGAACCATTAACATGACGCGTATGACTAATTGGTATTTCAATTTTGAACATTTTAATAACAATATAGTGAAAAACAATGTCATATTAAAAAAGCTTTATTATGATTATGGTTTTAACGAAAGACATATGAAGGTTTCGCGTTCACATTGCAAATTTTAGGTGTTTTCGGTAGGCATGCGAATTATACTTGTAGATTTATATGCCTCACCAAAGTTACCGACCGCTCTGTTTTTTTTAACTAACTACGCTATTGACCTAGCAAGGTCTTAACAGCTTCACCGGTCTACTAAGGCAAGCGCTTCTGGCACTCAGCCGAGACCGCTCTGTGTATAAATAAATGCACAGAATACAAATAATTACTTATTGTCACGTGTAACACAGAGACAATTTAAGGTTAAGGCATTGCCGATTTTAGATTCCTAGAATAATCTTTAACTTCCTTTTATATTAAAGTTTTGACTGTATCCTGGGTAAACAAGCCTTATAACAAAATACGATGCTTTGAGGTTTGCCAGATCTATTCGTAATTCTATACTTAGTCTAAAATTCTTGATACGTTGACTTATCAAAAGTAAAATACGATTTTGCGACATAGATGTACTGAGACTTCAATATAGAAATTATATTTAAGGTAAGGTAGAGCTAAGTACAATTCAGAATGATGGTTTACTCTATTATATAGTTTAATATCTAATTGTCTGAAAAAAAAAAAATATAGTTAGTCATTTTATGTCGATTTTGTCTACTATTAGCCTCATATTTTGTTTTGTGAAAAAATCAAATTCAAAGGATAAAAAGAAACAGACGGGCAGAAAGAAATTACCTTTTATAATATGTAAAGATATAATAGATAGGTAAAGTTTATAAATATATTTTTCGGTAATATTAAGAACTAATGATCTAATTATGATCAATAGCAAGTTACACTATCCTGGTTTGACTATGATATATTCTTATACGTATTGTTTATAACTAACGGATTCGCTATGTAGACGTTGACTTGCTACTTACCTTAGTAAAACACGGATATAAATTTTAAAAAATGTTAAAGAGTGTTTGGTAGCTATAGATTTTGGTGTGTTTGTTTTCTTAAGAGAGAAAAAAAAGAAATAAGTAAATGGCATAGAAACAACAAAAATATATAGATCATACTTAGACAAATAGATAGACTGAGGTGCCACAAAATCTCCCTAGAGAATTCTAACAAGGGGACCACCATCTTGTGAGAATATATAAATTATCATAATACGCTTGTACCTATTGTTATTACCTAATCAACAATGGCAGTAACAATCTACGAGATTGGTTGCCAATATAGTAAATAATTGAAAAGGTCATGAAAATCGATCAAGTTGTTAGAAGAAATATGAACACACAAACATGAGCTTTATGTATAAATATTAACGCGTATAAAGTTACGAGTGGTTGGCAATTCATTATATTTCGCATTTGATTGCTTATAATTGACTTGTGAGATTTCAAGTGCTCCCTGCTTGCCACCAACGCATACTCTACGCTAGGACATTCAATTGAACTAAATAAACTTAAACTAAAGGTTTTATGAAACAATTGAAAATCATCAGTGTGAATAAAATTATACCTATTGGTTCTCAAGGGGCAGTTACGCGTGGTAACAAGTTGTGTCACTAGGTCAGAGGATACAGGACGTTCACAATCATTGTCTGCGTACGACTTAACCTTCGCATCCACTGGTTGGGTCCCCTCAAACCTCAATTATCTTAACCACTTGATTGCAATCGGCTCCTACCTCTGACGTCAATCCCTCGGAAATGAAGCAAATCAGTCGTATCCAGTACATAAATGCATAGTAAATCATATATCATACTTCTTGATAATATTTATACCTAAGAGAAAAATCGCAAATACTGTTATGAAAACTGAATTGTAAGGGATTTTAAAAGGCACTATTTTTCTAAACATTAGGTTTCTCAACATTTAACTGTTGACACATTATCTGTGTATTCGATTGTAGGCATCCTTTTGGATTACCATATATTTTTTATTATAGAAGCAACAATCTATACTAATATTATAAAGCTGGAGGGTTTGTTTGTTTGATTGAACGTGCTAAACTCAGGAACTACCTGGACGGGAGAGAGGTCGCCTACGTGGACGCAAGAGGTAACGGGGATGACATCCTAGTCGTAGCCCGGGGGAGGGACTAAATAATTGTTGTGCCTGGCCACGGAGGCTGCGACCCTCGTGGTCAGGCGCATAAGAAGGCTGGGCCTCGAGGTGGCCCTGGATAAGACCGAGGCCTTGATGTTCCATGGGCCTCGTCGGGGGCCACCTCCAGGGGCCCACAACTATGTGGAGGGCGGCCGAGTCAGGGTGGGAACCCGAATGAAATACCTGGGCCTCACCCTGGACGGAAGCTGGCAGTACGAGCCCCTTAAAGTGGGACATATGCCGCAGCCTTTACATGAGGGTGGTGCGGTCCATGGCCGCCTATGGGGCACCGTTATGGGTGGAGGCCCTTAGCGCCAACAATATTCGCACGCTGCGTGCTGTGCAGCGTACTGTGGCGTTAAGGGTGATACGAGGATACAGAATGGTGTCCTCGTCGGTAGCCATGGTGCTAGCCGGCTCCCTTGCCTGGAAGCTAAAGATGGAGGTGGTATACTCGTATACGGCGCTTAAGATACGTATGGGGTAGCAGCTGGCTCCCGGAGAAGTAGAGGAACAAAGAAAGAAAGAGAGGGAAGTAAGGTTAGAGAACTGGAGGTAGGAGGTTGTAGAGCCACGCTGTTACTGATTTCAGCTTGAATGAGTTGGCTTGTCCGGGGTAGTACCAGTCTCTCAAAGAAAACTGACGTGAAGTAGCAGTGTTTGCATTGTTTTGTTTTGTTTGGTCATTGAGAGAGTCAGTACCCCTACTGCTTTTGACTGATACTGACCGGGCATGGCTTCTTCGGTTGGTACTTGCACGCTAAGACCAATAGGAGCGTAACACCAATGAGGATTGTTTCAAAATCGGGTTTTATTTTCCTTTTGAGAGCTTACGCCAGCGTGTTAACGTTACCCCAATGTAATAATTCCACGCAGACAAAGTCGCGGATAGATGTTAATGTATATATATAATATATATATATATATATATATATATATAGTGTTTGTTATCTAATACTATTAATCGAGAATAAGTAATTCACTTCTGGGAGACGGCTTTAATGATTTGGATGTAAATTTAGTTAACGGAGTAAGTGCGTCTGGCTGACGTTTTTTTTTGCGGAGGAATCTTCTAGATGCCGAACTCGTCGGGCTGCACGAGTGGGAACGTTAGATTTGTACTAACAAAACCGCGTCGGTTTTTTTTGTGCCATTTAACCCTGATTTGTGGTCTCAAAAAAGACCTGGTATTGGATCCTCCAGGACGAACTGGTGTAGATGCACGAACCACATGGACCTGTACAAGACTCGCCAGGGCGACGTATGTGCCCACATCCATTGTCCGCAGGTCCTTACTGCGGCAGCTGAAGGTCGTTACCGACTTATTTTTCTCTATATATCTATATAAATTCCGTTAAATTATTAGGCATGTAGAATTTTAATCGTTTTTGACCTTCCCTTCCCCCCTCGCATGCTTACATACCGATTACATTTTTGCTACAAAATTTTCTTTCTTGTGATATATCGTCTTTAAACTACATTACTTTTATAATTTTATTGTCATTATAAGTTTTACAATGCAATTATCGCGTACAAAATAGTATATTGTAGTATAATAAAATATATTTTGTATTAATACTAACGCCTGTAAGTTTTAATCGTGCAAATTATTCGTTCTGCAGTTTTGCCATACATATTTAAATAGTTTAATATAATTTAATACAAATTAGCTTATATTTATATTATTTACAGAGTAATTCGATACTCTAAAATGTTCTACAGAGGATATGCCAATAAAGTATGTATTTCGTAAATATATATATATATATATATATATATATATATATATATATATTAGTAACACGAGAGTTCGTCGGCGTAAAATTATGACATACAATGATAAGAATTCGATATAGCATTGCTGCAACTATTGGCAAGTTATGGCATACTGAGTAGTGTCGTCACCATGGAAAAACACTTAAAATGTGCCAACTTATATGGTCACTAACCAAACGGCGTTAGAAGTTAATTTCCAGACATACCAACTTTTTTTTTCCGAACTGAAAACGCTGTTTACCTGGAAAGGTCTTTACAGCTTTCCCGAACTATTGAGGCGAGCGCTAAAGGCACTCAGCCAATTTGGGATATTTGGGCGACTAACTCAAGGGTGCACGGAATACCTCGGCTTGGGCTGTCGCCTGTTTTTTGCAAAAATCGCGAACTATCTGAGCTAACCTAAGCTATTTAGATATACGTATATGAGTTATTGAAACATGCATGTGTACCAAGCATGCGTGCCTCAACAACTACTATATGTATTTTGTGTCGGAAAAATTCCTCTAAACTATATAGGATAGGGCAAAATAAGGGTAGAACTCTTTGTCGTTTATTTCTGTGAAAAAGAAAAACAGCGTGTAAGCGTGCACGTGTGTATAGGTGATATGTGTAATGTTGTAGCAGTGATGTAAGGTTTTGTGTGAGTGTATCGCGCGAGCAGCGCACTCAAGGGCTCCACGCGGAGGGAACGGACTTGAGCTTGAGCCGCTGCCGAGGGGGGCCTAATCTGGTGACATACAAACATTCATTTTTTTATGCAATATGTTGTCCGGTGTAGCTGTGAAGACCTTGCTAGGTAAATAATGTAGTCAGTTCGAGAAAAAAAAAATACTATACAGACCAAAAGAATAAGCAATTTACGTAAAGGTGATTCCATCGTGTTCGGAAATACGAGAGGAATCACAGATGCGTTACCAGTCCTTAAGAAAGGAGTGTATTTTTTGAAGGTTTGTAAATTATATCGATCTGGAAACGTCGCTACTAGGAGTTCGTTCCAAAGGATCCGTGCAGTAGTCTTCTACAACCATCAAGATGACATAAAGGAATTTTGATTTAAGGCGTGTCACTCGGTGATGGAACTGAGCAGTAAAAATCAAAAAATACTTTATTCAGTTTAGGCGTTTATGAAAGTCAAAGTCACCATCGTTTACATATACCATATAATAATAACCTTTAGATATTAAAACCCGCTTAGATACCAAAGTCCTTTTAAAATATGCAATAGCCCTACGAACCGTCAAAGGGTCAAAGCCTTAAGGAAAGCGAGCGCTCTGTGGTGGGTTCGGTCAAGAGGTAGTAGATGGCATATAGATAGATAGTATTTATAGACACGAGAAATAAATAAGTTTATTGGTTACAATAAACAATTATATCCACCACCAATATGTAAGCAGGAATTTTAAAGAAACGAGAGATTACTAGGATTTTTAGAAAAATAGTAATATGTTGATCCTCTCTGCTTATGTCAGTAGAAACAAGGTGACATTGTACATACTATATCATATGTCATGATCTTTTTTATAAAAAATCTATCAATATTTGTTTATGTGTATTAGAATAATAATGACTCAAATTTTATGTGAATATTTAATGACATAGTAATACAGGGTTGTATTTATTATCTAAAACATACCCTTAACTTTTAAAGTACATTGACAATTTTAAAAATGTCTTAATAAATAGTTAGTTTAAAGTACATTTTCAAAATATAATTAAGGGGACATTAAAAAATAATAAGGATTTGAGGTTAACATTGGCAACCATTTTCCTTAAGATCACGAACTGTCAAACAATTTTGTATTCTTGCACTGTGACGTTTCACGTCAGTTACTCAAACGCGCTAACAGCGACATCTAGCACGATCTAGCCGCCAATATGTATATTACCGATGTTAACTCATAAAAAAATTAAAAACATATTCAGTATGTATCAGATCCTATACAGTTTAATTTGAAAACCGTGGTAGGTACGTAACGGAGAAATAAAAATGGAAGAGAATTTAAATCCGTGCTACAGCACGTCTAAATATGCTTATACACTAATGGATATAATAGACACGTATCTATCGAGTATAAATATTGGCGTATCTAATTTACATAACGAGGGGGAGCGGAAGTTTTTGCTTCTAAATAACTATAGTTAATGAAGCCGAAGCTCGACGCACGAGTTGGTTACCCGAAATCAGACTATTCTGGGGTTGGCACAAACCACCTCCCTTATTTACGCCAAGGACTACAAATATACCATGGATAAGTTAACTTTATAATCGGGAATATAATCTAAGTATTAATATTAAAAATTGTGACGAATAAAAAAAATCTTACGTCTATGATATTTGAGCTTAGTATCATGGAAATTAAAACAACATGGTAGACTTTAAAATTAAATGTGATACATATTTAGATTCAGTTTAGTATACTGAACTGTCTTTATCAAGTTGTCTTAAATGATTTAAGTAAATGAGAATAATTTAGTATGAACTAATTTTACTCTAATAAAATCCAGTGAAATCATGAATTGCTTCATTATATCCTTGACTTTTATAGCCAAAGAAAGTACTTAATACTAATTAGTTTCGCTGGTTAATTCTTAATATCAATATAGAATATTTTTTTGTTAATAAAAAATATACATGTATTTTAATAAGGAATAGAAACTTATTTTTCGTATTCTTCATTTTTATCCTAATGTATTTTTAAATCACTAGAATTATATTAAAAAATACAAATTTAATTTGCACAAAGAATATAACTCTCCTCTCATATTCATGACAAAATATTACATGTAATTTATATGAACTTAAAAAGAAAGATATCTACCATGGTAAGAGGAAACACCTTAAATTACAATGGTGTGCTCTACAGAATTTCTCAAACTACATGGGAGATAATACATGTATTAATTAATTGAATGGTAAAATGGTTATACTGATAATATATTGATGCCTTTAGGCAGTGCGTACGATGATATGCACTCCAGATTGAGTCTCAACAATCTGGCTCAGCTGGCCAATTTTTAATGTGAACGCGACATCTTCAAATGGCTTCTGCATTTGGCCCCTCTTGAAGCGTCCCAAATCACCATCACGCTTAGCAGATGAGCAGTCAGAGTATGTACGAGCAATTTCATCAAATCCAACTTCACGGTTTACAATGTCAGTGCGATAGCCTGAAAAGTACATCATGTATACCTTTATTTATATAAAAAATATATAACTTTGTTTTAGTCTACCTACTTTAGTAGATAAAAGCATTATAAATTCTGTAGATTCATAAGTTTAGGCCACAATAAAGAGAATAATAGTATGTGGTTGATGAATAAGTGATTAAATATTGAGGCATAAGTTAAATGAGATAGTGGAGATATGTATAAAATGGAATATTCTTCAATTCCAATTACATTCACTTATATAATACAAATAATTAAGGAACATGTAGTAATATTCGTTTTTTGTCATATAAAATATTAATGTTATTTATTGGTATATAGAATATACTCGAGTGTGAAACACAAGCTTTTTCATAACAGAAAAGTTTGTTTTATTACGTTTTTTTTTCTCCGTAATTTAAATTCTATAAGTGATGAATATGTTCTACATAATTCGTTTAACCACTGAGATTTAACTGAAATGTAACTTTTATATTATACACACATATGGAGTCTCCCCCATATTGTCTCTTATTTACAGAACGTATTTTGACCCTATTTTGACGTATTTTGAAGGACTGATTAAAATAGATCTGGTTTGTAACATGCGAGCCTCCAAATATAAAATGACCAATAGATCTTCAAGGAAATACTTCCTCTGCATACCTAAAATATACTTGCTTGTTTAAAATAAAATGTATGCACCCAGATTTTATAATTCTGGAAATTACCAAGTGAACATGACACAAATCTGTAGGTGGTAGAGCCACTCTGAAGCTATTACTGGTTTCAGCTGGAATGGGTCGGCTCATCCCTGGTACTACCACCAGACCCAAAGAAACACCCATGTGAACATAACAGTGCTTGCGTTGTTGCATTTTGTTCAGTCAGTGAAAGTGCCATAAATGCTCTTCCCTTTCCCTCTTCACCCTAACACACTTGCCACATTCCTGATGTTGTAAGTGTCTATGGACAATGGTAATCATTTAAAATCAGGTGAAGCACCTGTTCATTTGCCTTGTATGATATAAGATTAGATTGCAAACACCATACACTAGATGTAACAGCCAATGATGTGGCACGCCTACATATATTGTATTCTTAGATTTGCCATTATATATTCAGTACCTAAGCGGGTGCTCGAGACCTCTTATAGTTATATGTCCATCAGCTATTCTCCTTTAGTTATAGCGTTATGTGGTAGTTATCACAGCATGATAAAAACGATAGGTGATGGATTGCTGATCGTTTGGTGGTCACCGTTGTTCTTGGATTATATTGTCGCCTAACATCAACATCATAGTACAGTACCATTATTTTGTCAAGCTACTAAAAATAATGATGATTTTACCTCGGAGAATCTGGATCGCTTCTTCCTTGGTACGAGTGATTTCCTCCTCACGCCATGACGACGGCCTGCGACTGTCTTTATGCTTCACAAGTATATGGCTGCACTGCACCTCCTTAGGAGAATCATATTCATCATCATCGTCAACAGGGGCTGGGCTCCCTGGTTTTTCCCACTGCGACTGTTTAGTGTGTTTATTCAGGTAGTAGGTCATACCTGTAATGTAAAAAATAGATTATAAATTTTAGTGAGCTGATGGTCAGTTTACTATTCTCAGAAATAAGATATTAGGCTGGTTTGTTTAAACACCACACAGCTGAGAATACGCCATTGAACAAATCAATAAAATACAGACACACCTAGTTTTAAATGGCCACACCCATATCTAAAATGGCCGCACCCATTTTAAATGACCACACCCATTACTATTTATTGTGTGTATTAACTAAAATTCTCTATATAAATTGTAGGTTGCTATGTACCACACCTACTTTACACTGAATAAATCCTCTTGCACTCAATTTATTTTGATTCCCAATCGAGATAAAAATGTAACTTAGGAGTTCTAAATTAAATAATGTATACTTACAAAAAAGTAACAATATTTTATTCAAGTACAATGGCAGCAAACAAGTTTACCATTGGCTCATCATTAAGCTGCAGATTATGGATGCTTGGAATGTAAGAACCAAGTTATCAACAGCATTAGTTATTAATTATGAATATTAACTCAATCTATAAGTATCCCTCTCAAAAAATATCATTATATGCGATTTTGAAGTATCACTCTTTTTGAAAATTTGTTATATATATACGAAAATTGTATTGTGCCTGTTTACATGGCAAATACTCTTATTATTTAGGTCTATAACGTTTAGTGCTGATCTTTCTGTTTATATAATATACTCTCATGAATACAAATGGCCGTCTTACAGGGAGTTGTCAACTAATCAATATAAGCTTTTAAGTCAAGAATCCTCACTATTATATTTGTCGGCATTTTCAAAACAGATATGTTACGCGTACTTTAAAACTGTATAATGCGCCGCTATTCAACAAGTGTTCCTTATTGGTATTTTTTACACATACATATACTTTTCGTAGGGAAAAATTAATAGATTACCTGTGCTTCGGCTTTTTCGTGCCTCCCAACCGTCTGGCAGACGATCTTCTTGACTAGATGCCATTTCGAATGATTCTTTTGGGATCGCTTAGCGCAAAACAGAAATAATTAATGACTCTGCTACCAGAACAATGGAGTACGTAGATAGCAAATGAGTCCTGTTGGATTGCGCAACGCAGACTTTTAAATCAATAATCTGGAAATCTGGAGAGGGAGGAAAAAATATAGATGTGTTGCAATTTAAGTACCTATATTATGTAGCATGGAATATTCTCATAAACAAAATCAGAAAATATTAAGCTTTAGTAGAAAATATTACGAGTATAATATCATAATTCAAAGGTATTAATTAAATTCGCTTACTTACCTTTCTAAAAACAAGAAGTAGAGTAGATTCGTAGAATGTAGAATTGTAGAATGTAGATCAATAAAAAGTAGCGTTCATTAAACATCGATCAACTATCGATACTCGAAATACAATTTACATGCCATAGCTATCGATATTCAGATTAGTTGAAATTCATATTCATTTTTTTTTTTCGAACTGTTTACTTTATTGACTTCTCAAAGTCTTAACAGTTTCACTGGATTACTAAGGCGAGTACTTAAGGCACTCAGCCGATTTTATTACTTCAACTAACTCAAGAGTGTACGGTAAACCTTGGCTTAGGCTGTTGTCTGATACATGCATTTCGCGACCTATAGTGCTAACCTAAGCTAAGCTAGATATTCATACTTATATGAGTTATTGAAACATGTGTGTACCAAGCTTGCATACCTCGACAACTCCTATATGTGTTTTTATATCATAGGAGGCAAACGAACCGGTGAGTCACCTGATGGTAAGTGATCACCACATCATAGACACTAGTAACATCAGGGGAGTCGCATGTATGTTGCTAGCCTGTGTTTTGGGGAGGGGGGAAAAGGGAATATGGGAGTCGAGGAGAGGGAGGTGATCTTCCGGCGCTCTCACTGAGCGTATGTAAGGCAACAATGCAAGCACTGTTACTTCACGTCGGTTTTCTGTAAGAGGGTGGTACTACCCCGGGCGAGCCGATCCATTCATGCTGAAACCAGTAAGCTGAACCTGCTGAACTAAGAAACCAGCTGTAGCCTAGCTCTACCACCAAAAAAAAATTGTATGTTGTACAAAATTATTTTGTGTCAGATAATTTCGTTCATAAAACCTTTTTAAATAAAAGCTTTTTGCAGGCTATACCAAACTTATGACAGAACAAGTAATGCAGGACAGACATTATTTAACCCAATTGTATATATGATCAAATATATAAAAAAATGCGTTTCAGTTAGTTTCATAATACAAGTACTAGCTTTTATTTTTTGGAATGAAATTTCTTCACGCCTCTTACGATAATATTTGACTGCTAGAAATCGTCATATAAGAAAATAATGTTATGTAAATCTCTGTCTCTTTCAATTGTACACCTGTGTTTGTATGAGATGTCACAAAAGCTCTGTGGAAAGTTAAAACAAGGGAGACCTTATTTAGTTAGATCACAGAAATCACTGAAAATTATTAACTCTAACACACGCAACTGTATCCATTAAATAATTGATGTAATGGCCTACAATAAGTAATATTAGTTGCCATAGTAGGAAAGGAAAATTGAAAAGGCGCAGCCTTTGCCCAATAATATACTCTGAAAAGTAGTGATCTGCTGCATCAAAAATATATATTTTATAATCGTCTACACCAAATAATACTATCTATTACCATAAGTACCATGCTTAGACAGTGCCTGTCGCATTACAGCCGGTCATGGAGTAGGGGTTAAATAAGATCGGTACAACGATAGAGTACTTTTGCAGAGTATCTAAGATCAATATGGCAGCACCCATGACTCAATTCAAAATGATTCAGAACGGTTACTAGCATATCATGACACAAAATTGTAAATTTATCTCCTGCCAAAAATATCGATCAACGTGCCTAAATAGTTTCCACTTCAGATATAAAGATTTCTTTCAAGAAAAAGGTGAATGTTTATTTATATATATTCATTAAATATAAAAATTCAAAAGCATATAGCACGGTGACGCGTCGCCACAACAACAATCAGTCTGAACAGCCGTAATATATGTGTCACATGAAATAACGTGGAAACGTAGGCCATCGCGACGTCTAGAAGATGTGAAACATCGAAATCGATCGAATCGAACAAATATCATATTCTTGAAGTCGCAAATTAGACTATAGGTATGTGAGCTTAGTTCAACAAGAAAGATTGCACGTAGTCGCTTGCGCATGGCATCGCGTCGCCACACTCACACAACCCGGACTGTATCGCCACACCAACAATCAGGTTAACCCTCGCCTACAGATGTTTCCTTCATCAGAAATATGCACTTCATAACTAAATGACAGCATCAGTTATTTAATTCATGAATATGCAGCCCACAGTTTATCTCACATGGTTATGGTAGGTATAGTATGATGTATATTCGTTAAAGTTACTATACTGACTTTATATATTTGGTGATAAAGAATGCAAGAGCTTCGGACTTACTGCTATAGGAGTCGAGACTGACACGGACAGCGTAATAACAATAATCGGAATGCGCAAAATATACAATTTATTAATATCTCCGTATATGGTATTTATAAGGACACGCGATATTTTAATTGTTTGAACGACGTTTTATTTACATTCTTCAGCTTCAAGCTACAAGCTTTAGGCAGTCTGCCACAGATGACGATATGCTCGGTAGCTATAAGAATATTCTACCGAAATATGAGCAAGATATTAAATATTTTTTATTTACATGCAACTATTGCATTAAGCAGACTGGATTCTTCTGATAAATAGGGACATGTCTGATCCCAATTCGATATCTTAAAAGCATTACATTTCATTAAAACATCGATATGATTATCAGATATCTAAGTGCTCATCCCTACTCGATCTTTTTCACCGCTGTCACCAGCGAATGAGTGTGTCGTTTCATGTTAAAAATTGTTTAAAATTCTTTTTCGTTTTAATTAAAACAATCTTTTGTGTTAAAAGTGATTCGATTATCTTCCTGTGGAAAAGTATTTTAGTTAGCAATGAATTCCCTCTTTAATTTGTGAATTGATCGTATTTTACTTTTATGTCGATGTACGTACATAGTTGGTAGGGCGTTCATGTGTTTGTGAAAATGATTGAGTTTACAATAAAAACGTTAGATTCTAACAACCATCATTTTTCGGTGGACGATGAGGTAAGTGAAGTAGTCATTAATGATTCTGTGGTTTTGGATTAAAATATATTTGCAGGATCTTTAATGTCTTCGGTTTTTAGTACGCCTGCGCGGTAAGATGTCCAGACGAAAATCATTAAATGGTTGCAGCGTCTAATTACCATGTATAGGTATCAATAAAAACTTGATGAGTCAAATAATTATATAGGTACATACATACCTTGTTCCCAATGAGCCCAAAATACGTTTTATATTCCTAAACCAAGATATCAATAATCCAGTGAAATCATTATATATGCAATTGCTGAGCGGAAGGGCTGAGCTCTTTTTACTACAAAATAAAGTAAAACCTTAACATCTTATATGATTGCTTTATATCTACTTGTTTGTTCACTTGGATAATTGATTTAATTAACAGCATAATATGACTATATAACCTAACATAATACCTAACAGTATGTATATTTATTATGTGTTTGTATATTGCATATGTTAAAAAAAATTGCAGGTATATCTACTTGTGAGATTGTTTTTTTGATGATGTTATATTGTTTTTGATTTGTGTTTGCATTTTGCAACTCGTGAATCGAAATATGATACTAGGTGTCATGAAAACAAAGACATGTTTTTAGGTTTGGTGCAGGGTAATCATCTATGACTTGTTTATAATTTACATTATGTTGAAATTGGATCAGCCAGATATGAAGTCTGTTATTTACTTTTATTTGGTCTTCCTGGGAATTCAATATGATTGCTTGGTTCTGTGGTTAGATTTACAAGGATTTCTAGTTTGTTGAGAAGCTGGTTTTGCATGCTGATTAGTCAGTGGATTGTATCAAATGTCCTCAATGATGAATATCATTGCTGATCTTAGTCTTGTGGCAAATTACATTGGGCTTCCAAACAGAATGAAGAGCTCCAGAAGATACATTTTTGAATGCTCATTAGATCGGAGAATACTGGTGTTAGTCCATATAATATATAGGGTATTAGTAAATAGGTTTTAATACAATTTGTTTTTGCGCATCCTTGAAAAACCTTATGAGAGTAGTCCTCATTGTACATAGTAATACTCATTGGAACAGTCAGTAGTGACCACTGAAAGTAGTAAATGTGCTACTTAAGTGGTGTAAATGGGATACCTTTTAATTTTTCTTTGTTTGTAGGTATTTGATAGTTTTATAAACAGTATTGATGACTGATAAAATATCAAAGTACTGTAATACGTTTTGATGTGTTCTTTGACTAATCTTCTAACATTTTCTGTTCTTGAGGTTCTATAAACAATAATTCAGTAAAACCATCAGAACAAATTTTATTGATTTTTTTTTCAGTCTGGTTATGCCATTGACCTCGTAAGGTCTTAACAGCTTCACCGGACTAAGGCCATCACAACACTAGTGACCTAAGGGGTGTAGGTAAAATGTACCCTCTCGTAGCAAATCTCTTTTTCATCCTTTAGATTTGTATGTCTATTTATACATCTCTATGTACATACACAGATCCTCAATGTCTTGAGTTCTTATTATTTTTACCATCTGTACTTTAACCTCATTGTCTACAAATGACCTACATATTGGAAAAAAATATACAACTAAATCATAGGTTTTCAGCATTATAAAACTTATAATTTTAAATCTTATAAACTAGTTTGTGTGTAAAGTTAGTTTAGGACTGAGTTTGACAAATCCTTTCCTATATAACATCAGTAATGATGTAATTAAAGGTACATGTATATGTAATGTCCACATGAGTGAATTAAATAAGTTATCATGTGTTTATTACACATTTAAATAAAAAATAAAGATATTAAATAGTTCTTATCACACTTTTAGTATTTGAAATATACAAACACTCTGTTTACATAAATGCAAAAGCCTCAGTTATTTTCCACAAAATAAAAGATTTCCTACCTAATCTCAATAGTGTTCATCTCAGTAAAGTTTCGATCACTACAAAATGTCATACTTATATTTCTCTTAGCTCTTGCGAAGTTTTGCATATTCATTTTATTACTTGCGTATTGTTTCATCTCTAGCTGGCGTTAATATTATTATTCTAAAATTTTTGTAAACATTTTGATATTCTGTCATAGGTGATAGGATTTCCATTCAACAATATTTACATATGTAGTAATTTTTAAATCTCTAATGTTTCAAGTCTATTCTGTCTTATTTCTTAATGATTACTATTCAACTACAATCTCTTTTGATGTAAAATGACCTTAAGATCTAACATCATGGGCATTAAGCCTTCATATAGGAATTCAAATTTAAACTAGAGGAATGTACATCAATATCAAATTTTTAAAATAGATTTCTAAATTGGATGTAGTTTTTATTAAAAGGATCCTGTTTTCTTCTTAAGTTTATCTATAAATTTAATAATACACCACAATCTTACATGGTTGCAAGTGATCATCAGAACAAATATGATAGTCTCTAGACTGCGTAAATTGCAGTTGGCCATAAATTTTAAACTTAAAGATGCTAACTAGCCATATGAGCATTACAAAATGTTCTATCACCATGCTTTTGTTTCATTATTATGTTTCCTAAAGAAAAGCTAAGTGTCATTGTAGGATTTGTATCCATATCGAATAGGCTACTATTGAGCCTTAATTCCTTAAACATTTTTTTGCATTCTACAAAGTTTTGTGATCATCGGTTGAATGGAATAGAAGTTGATCAAGCTTATAAAAGTTAATCAACAACAGTGTCATCTAGCCGCAAACTCTAGCAAAATGGGTATCATAAAAACCTCACTGGAAACAAAAATAACTGATGCTTACTTTCATGATGATTGTTCAAACTGTTTTTATGTTTATCAATCTCCATTCATACTGTTCTTTATTTATGTTTATTGCATATATAGATAAAAAAAAAGATAAAAAATGTGGTGTCTGTGTGAGCTGGCTTTTGACCACAATTACTCCTAATGATGTGGTTCAATATAGATAGCATTTGAAACCTTGAACAAACTCTTAAGTGCAAATATTGAAACACATGCATCTGTGTTTTTAAAAGTATACTTTCTATTGTACACTAGTAGTTAGCTGAGCGTGCACAAGTAAATGCCTGCTACCCTGCAATTGACACAATCAGATATGCACGAATATGTAAACATTGAGGAATGCATTTCAAGTGTATTTACAATCTGTGCATAATATGAACTTAGAGGTGACATCATTCACTTCTGGTTCAGTTTATATACAAAGTAAAGATAATTTTGTCTATGTGGAAATCAACTATCATTTTGGCATTTATAATGCCTTCAATTAAGTAAAAAGAAAAACAAAAGCAAATTCCGATGTGATATATTTCTCAAAAATGTGTATGTGATTTAAAATCAATTTTCATTGTCATCATTTTTCCTTAGCAAGTCATAACAAGAGAGAAGCGGTTACCACAACATATAGATTCTTGTTATATGACAAGCAACATGTACCTTTAAAAACTTTTTTATTTTGTTTTTTTCAAAAAGTCCATAATGAGAATATCTCT
The DNA here is from genome assembly GCA_014332785.1 of Antheraea mylitta. NCBI lineage: Eukaryota > Metazoa > Arthropoda > Insecta > Lepidoptera > Saturniidae > Antheraea > Antheraea mylitta. Next base: position 3,802,064 of record JACEII010000031.1, on the reverse strand, counting down.
TTTATTACAATTCATGATATGATACAAAGTTATTTGATACCATTGGCCTATAATAATTTGCCGAAATGTTCTAGTTTTATAGATACCGTTGTCAGTAGTATTAGTAGTAGGAGTATGTGTTTACGATTGTATGGTGTTTGAGTCCAGCTTAATCTGTGAATACTTTCTGATTAGACATGCCATCTAATCATTTATCTCTTGCCATATGGCACATGTTGTTTTTATAGTCATAGAAAATGTACAGGTAGGGCAGTGCCAGCTCTAGTGGTTCCATCATCTCGAACAAAAAGATAAATTGTCGTTTTTTAATGCATCATCGAAGTAAACCTCTATGTTTAATATTTTTAATTAAAACAATGATAATTAAGCAATATAAATAGTTAACAATAATTTAAAAGTATCTGTCTGTATTTAGAGATAAAATATGAATCACAGGTTTTTTTATGGCTTAACAGCCGAAATGCTGTCCCCGAACTTTGTTGTCCATGACAAAGAACGAGCTACCAGCTTTTAGAGCCGGCATTATGGAAATAGGAATGGCTATTGGATCCAATTTGAGAGCAACTTTGGATTTTGTTTAACTGCTACTTTTATATTTACTCCTTGACTAGGTTCCTTTTTATTATCTTTGCCCATTTTTGGTTTATTTGAGTTTGCATATCAATTTTAAATTAAGTATATGTAAAAAAAAAAAACAACTAGCAAACACATATTTAAATAATCTCATACATAATAAAAAAAAGAGACTATAAATGTCATTTAGATTTCTAAACTGGACTATGCTATAATTTAAGTATTATTCTCGAGTTTCACATGTTCAGCTCTAAATGCTATTCTATTAGATATATATGTCTTTGTTCTTGATAGTATTTTAAAGCGAATGATTATAGTTTCATATCCCTGAAAAATTAATGCTGAAAAGACATGATTTTAAAGTTGTTAAAAATAAAGTATAGGCTAGTGCTACTTAGTGACATGCATTTGCAGGCATGTCTTTTATATACATTTAAAATGTATTGATAAAACAACAATTAATGAAACACAATATATGATTCGTAATAGTCATAAATAGGTACATATAAACAAAATCCCTTCTGAAAAATATTTACAAAAAAAAAACTATAAAATGCTCCAGAACATGATCATTTTTAATTATCTCAATATCTCAATTGATATGCATTTGTATTTGTGTATCTTTGAACTCCAAAGTCCAATTTACCTTACCATTTTATAAACAACAAAGTCCTGACGTAGCAAATATTATATAAAAAATTACAACCAAATTGAGAACCTCTTCTTAAAGATACATAATTAAGCATAGATTGTAGTGGAACAGCCTAATTTAAAATTATAATTGTATGTATTTTGGTTAATTCTAGACCACCGTGGAGCAACTAAAAGAAAGAATAAGGGAGCGTTTAGGAATAGAGGCTCATTTACAGCGTCTAATATTTTATGGCCGAGTTTTACAAGATGACAAAAAACTCATGGATATTGGTAATGTATTATATTTTCTTATAAAAATTTATTTTAATTGTACTTTACGACGTTTAGCCTATAACTACGGTTTTGTTAACACCTTAGATGTTAATGGAAAGGTGCTGCACCTTGTCCAAAGACCCCCACCTAGTCCAAGATCGAGACAACCAAGACCAAATACTTCAAACACGACAACCAATAACACCACCACTGAACCAGCTACTGCAGTTGGAATGCAACAGCAGATTAGAAGACTCATGGTAATATAAATTATCAAAATATTAAACTTTTTTTAAGTAGATTTTGTAACATTTCTTTAACATGATTAAAGTATAAGTTTTTATTTGAGAAATATTTATTTACCTATATATTTTCACCATATGAAAATAATTGTAAATTTGTGTTATTTTAGGCGCTAACGGGACCTCCAGATTATCTATTAGAAAATCAACAGCAGTTCACCTTATCACCCACTGCTGGTAGGCTGGAGTTCATGCGTCGCACGGTAGCTGAAATAAAGACTACATTGATTCGTCTTACGGCCCTTGTCAACCGTGAGGTAAACGAATCCTAAGGTTGAAATTATTTGCCAATTTTATTACATGTTTTATTACACAATAAGTATCATACAATTAGCTAAGTGTATAACTTTTGGATAACATTTAATAATTTGATTTGGTCATAATCAAATTATACAGGTGAAAATATTTTTGGTAATATTATGATGTACTTCAGAGTTTATTAATAAATCTTAAGTAACTATCTATCATTTGTTACTTTTGTGGACTCTTACAGTAAACAGGAAACTTTAAAAAATGAATAGATACATAATAGTCATGTAACGAATATTCACATTCGCAAAGCCTCAATAAACGAGCCACGTAAGATTGAAGGAATTTTTCAAAATTTTTCAAATCGGACTTTCTTGAGATTAGTATGTTCAAGCAAATAAACTTTTCAGTTTTATAATATTAGTATAGATGTATAGATTATGTTTTGAAAATTTTACGTGGTTCTATTATCGATCATTCGTTCAATATCACTAGTCAATTTTTGGAATTCATTGGCGCCAATGTGTGCGTCCAACTTGAATATTGTACCTATTAGTCAATCAATTGCCAATCAAGCCATAGAGAAGTGCTGCTTGAAGAAGTAAATGTATAATTATTTGCATTGAAAAATATCAATGATACAATGTTGTATTCACATCCGCGAATATTTAAAAAATAGTATTCGTTACATCACTTCTATATACATATATATAATATCATAAATAGGCAAAAAATTGAAATGAAACATCTAAAGTATTGTTCTCGAAATCTGTACTTCAAAGTTGCGACTTTAAAAATGTGAGAAAAAAGAAACTGATACTGCTACTAAATATTTTTTGTTGTAAATATATATTAGTTACAATATCTTAAGAGTTTTTAAGGTAGGTTGGAAAAAATTGAAAGTTAAAGATGTTAGGGGTTAAACGCTTGTAATAAGTAACAAAAGTCTCTAATTCTGTCACTAACACAATCATTTATTTCAAACTAAGATGTCATATAGAGTTTTGAAATGATTTCTAACATTGTTTCATATTTTATCGTACTATACTTAAAACCTGTGGAGCAGATACCTAAAAATTTACGACGAAATTTTTACTTAGAGGTAATATATTCTGCATTTCTTAACCGTCAAGGGCATAATATATCGCTTCTAATCAGAGATTATTAAACTCGCAGTTTATTAAAAAAAAAAAAAACGTAGTTTTTTCAGCTACACTGCGACTAAATTCTTAAATGAAATTATAAAAAAAAATAATTAAAAACTTTTTTTAAATGCTTATTTGAACTTAGTTGTGTTCCAAATGGTGATATTTTTTACAAAAGCCCCTTATCAATATTATCACATACTTATCCCTACTTTTATAAATGACTTAAAGCGCTTCATTTATTTTTAAGATAAATTTAAGTGGAGCGTGTAAATATGGTCAAACATTAAACGCATTTTCCCCCAAAATTTAATCAGTTACTACTTTCTTTTTAATTAAAGGTGCAATGTCTTAAATATATCTTCTATAGATAATTTTTATTGGTATCGAAATAGGGTGTCCTGTGACCCTTATTCGAAGCCTTATAAACACATTTTGAAACCTCATAAACATATTTTGAGTTTTCTAAATCCATGAGTGTCCAGAGTATATTTTAAAACGTGATATTAGAAGCTGAACAATATGTGTTTTATTTGATGTATAAAATGGTCTTATAAATATTCATGCTTCATTAATCTCCATAATGGTTTCACCACGTTTTAATTGAAGAGTATAGGTATAGGTTGATAATCACCATCGGCATCATGTGGTTTATAAACTTATTATGGCTTATGTAATATATTATAAAATCTGCATATAACTGAATATATATATATATATATATAAAACTAAATAAAGACGGATTTAAACTACGTATACGATATTGCGATTGAATTTGATAACAATCTGAACTATTGCACCACACATCTGTAATATCGTCTGCAACTGATATTTCAATTGCTGATGCTAATACAGAAATAATACTCCTGCAAATTAGATTCTAAATTACCTCTAACATCAAACCTTAAACGCTTATTTCTGTTGTGAAAATTTATTAAAAAAATATTACTTTTGCTTGAGAGAAACTATTTATTTCTGGCTTTTATTTATTTTTTACCCTATATTTACGATTTATATTCTGCACTACTGAACTAACAAAATTTTATGGTCAGACATCAGACATGTTATTTTTAATATTTTTTGGTTGGCTATTAAAAGTGTGACTTGCAAAAAATTGATAATTACCCTTTTAATTATCTTAACCAACTCCTTTTTTCGTAAGCCTGACGAATACAAAAGTAGTTACGTAACTAGAATTCCAAAATTGTCTCTGTATTAATGTGTACTCAATGTGAGTTATCAAGAGTAAAAGAGAATAGAACCGGAGGAAATTTCAACTAAAAATAAAAAGTGTACCAAAAATGTCAAAACGGTGTTTTATTATCTATACATATAATAATAAAACTAGGACAAATCTGTACATTAAATATTTTTTGAAAATTATAATTGGGGTAGATTATCCCTCAGTGCTATAGATATTTTGTTCATTTTGGCAAATATATATAGTCAATAATGAAACACAATAAATGTAAATGAAATCGACAAAAACTCTATAATATGGTGTGCGTTGCTTGAACGGTTTGAAATAAAAGAATAAAATCTACAACAAAAATATTCATTACTGCTACAAAAAAGCCCGCGACACCATATATCCAAGTAAAATAAATTTGATACGAATACGTTTGGATGAAGATTCACGTATACTTTACAAATTCTTGTAAAACAAACAACGAAATCAAAATAGAAGTTTAATGTAGATAAAGTTTAGTATCTACAGTATGTTAATTGATGAAGTTAGTCAGAAGATAATGCGACATAAAAACTATAAGTTAGCAAAATTATTACGTTTCCGCTGCCGCTGGGTCTACGCGAATAGTGATCGGGCGTGGAGGTGACTGGCACAGGAGCAACCCAAGCGCTACTGGGAATTCTTTTATTGGCAATATATGTGGGTTAGTTTTTATCTTCATTGGTCCCGGTACGCATTGCTGGTAACAGGTTCTAAGCCTAATTTAAAAGATTTTTATGTACGAACTGGGTATATGTTTGAACGAGTTCCTGGATAGTTTCACAAATGGAAGCGGCAGATGTCGCTGCAATCGTTTTTTAGGTTGCGTTTAAAAATACTATTGAAACCGGTTATAACCGATTTGGCGCAGACGAAGTTGCGCGAATCAAATAGTTTAGTATAAAACGAAATGACATTGATAAAAATACTATAATTAAATCGTCGTTTGATAATGTGGTTCAGTTAAATTTAACCAATTGTTAGCTAATAATTTTTTATAGAACTATTTCTATTTAAAAATTTTTAAAGCACAGTTTAATCTTCTGTGAAACGTTATTGATGTATCCATTGTGTGACTGTGTATACATCTTGAACACTTTTCATATAGCGACGCCATCTCAGTTTTACAAGATGTTTAAATATACAAAGTCGGTTCTATTTTCTTGTACGCCTTATAGTGTGTGTAAGCTTTGGTGCTTTTTTATCTCTAATATTTTATTAGCATGTTATATCCGTTATCCGTAGGAAATTTATTTTAGAATAGCCTTGTTTGTTAACTTTTTATTAGCTACAAATAAAGTTATAAAAATGATGTATTCAGACATTAATGATTATTATACAACAAAAAGCAAAATTTATTTATGTAGTTTTGTATTTTTTTTCTTTTAGTTTTAATTCGATTACTATGATTGTTGCATGTAGATGTTTATCGTTAATGTGCATACTGTAGGAATATTCTGGAGCATCAGGTAGCAGCGAAGTACCAGTAGAACAAATGGATAGTGAACTTGGTCCTGATCCTACACAAGATGAGGTAATGTTAATCAGTTAATGGTTTGGTGGTGATGGGATATTTACATAGTTGAAGATGATTAAAAGAAACACTTGCGATGTGCACTAATAACCTTCTAGTCATATTTTTTTTAAACATGAGTGAGCTTGGAGAAACCATTAAACTATATGTAACTTAACTCGCACACCAATTCCTCGATTGAAATTAGTTTTTTATGAACCATCTAACCACTGATTTGCAAAAATAAATATGGCAGTAAACGGTTTATGTGTTTAACATCGTAATTAGCTTTGCCACTTAATGCTGTTAATTCTTAAATCGTGTAGGATACTAAAGTATCTGAAATCCATCCATTTTTTACTCCAGCCTTATTTCGAGCTTTCACCATGCAAAGTAATTTAAAATAGTTTATTTGTAAATCATTTAGTTGTACCTTGGTTATTCTTCTGATGACTAAGTAGCTGCGTAACTCCATCCTTTTCTTCTGTCAAATTATAGAACCATAGTTACATTTTAATTTTTGACTAAGTAGTTTATGTGAATTGAAACAGTACTTGTAAAAGTTCAGAATTCATTGCTGTTCTATAAAATATACAGGTACTGAATAATATAAAACTTGAAATATAATTGTAATAAACTTCCAGAATAGAATGGTATCAAGACTATAAAAAAAAATGATTAATAAACAAAAACCATTTGTTGTATTTATGACATTTTAATATATATATATAATGTCTATTGTATTAAAATTCTGCTGTTTTAAATATTGAAAATGCTTTAAATCTTATCTACATACATATTATATCAAGAAAAAAAAAATATTTACTTAATTTTTAAATTTTCATTAAAAAAAATCTATTTTCATTTGTATTTCTAAATAACCGCTTTGAAACGTTTCATGACGTTGTATTGACGTTATACTATTGAATAATTTTTTTAATGTAAATGCTAGAACAATATTTTTGAAGCTGGTGACGGACGTCACACCCTATTCTCATTGTTGTGGTCACAAATGATAACCAGAATTAAATGATTATTTTTAAAATTATTTTAATATCACAAATATATTTAAACACGTAAATGTAAATTATTTGATATTCAGTTAATATACATTATAAATTATTGTCAAAAAACTTTAAAATAGTGTATACAATCTCTTTCAAAATAATAATGGGTAGACTAGGTCCAATAAGCAAACCTTGTATTGCTGCAGTCTTAATACCAATGTGTGTGCGTTATCCACTTATAGCTTGTTACGATAATGAGTACGTCAAGTAACTTGCTGTGTGGGTTTGCGTAAATAGATCATAGTATGTTTTTAATTACCACCTAATTAGACATCACCTCTAACTGGCATGGCGTATAATACCTCACTCCTTAAATGGATGTACCAAAGAGTAGGATAAATCTATTACTGATTGCGTTTACCATTGAACTACACTATGAAATGTTGTCCTTAGGCTGCAGTATAGTGATAAGTTATCATCAGGTTAACGAAAGGCAATTTTAAGAAAAATGCATTAAAATTTTATTGAGTGTAAATTATCAGTATGTATGTGCTTCTGACTTTATTTTGGCGTGCAATCTTTTGAGTGTCTAGTGTTCCTATTTATTTCTTTGCTATTACTTTTATAATTCTTGCTGCATTGATTTCTAGTTCTACTATTTTATTCTTATTTTTCCAATTAAAGTCGAATGTTTTTTATCATATCATCAGCTGGTATCGCTCCAACCATAAATGCGTATTAACCAAAAGTCGCAGCACAGGGCGGCTAGTGTGAATGTTGATTGTTTTCTGAATACAATTGAATGTTTCATTTTTTTCTTTTATCTTCCTCTTATTATTATTATTATCAGAAATATAGGAAGTAAACTTGATGGAAAATAAAAAGAAACGTTTGGTCGTGTTTAGTAAGAGTCGTCACATTTTATACTACACAAATAAAGTTACTGTATCATGTTAATTGTTATTCTTTTGATTTATGTTATTTTTTTTATTTATTTCTTTGTAGACTGAAGAACCATTAATAGACGACAACGGTGACCTTATACCGGAAAATGAATCTCGCGCTCAACACACCCGCCGCAGGTAATTTAACTATTATGATTGATTGATCTGATTTAATTTTACATATATTGTATTAACGAGCCCGGCGGACGTTGTCTCGACCTGGTAATAAAAAAAAACTTAACAAATGATATACCTAAACCTTCATGAATCACCTGATCTACTGGAGAAAACAACATGAAAATCCGTTCACTAGTTCTTGAGTTTATCTCGAACAGACAAATAGAGAGACATTGCAGAGGATTTTGTTTTATAATATGTAGTTATGCAATATATCAAAGAATCGTATATATGAAATATATTAAAATAATCTTTTTTCAATTAAATACGTCCTTTCCGAGAAAGAACAAAATGATCGTGACGTATATCAAATTGTATAAACTAGCTGGTGTATAGCTAGTCGTTTAACGCTTAAATTATTATAAAATATATACAAACAATCGACCCCTGACTGTAATCAATATATATATCTTTGTGGTCTTATTATAAAAATACAAATAAACACGCGTTGAACACGAGTTTTACTTAAGTATGTACAAAAGTATGTCAGACCGGTTTTTACGAGTAACTAAAGACCTGGTTCAAGTTTTTGTACATGCATCTCTGAATAGTGTTCAGTCCATTCAATCTCATTAACAAGCGTCCCACTGCATACATACATTTGGAAACAATTTGAAATTATGAACAATATCTTTGTTCTGACCTTCATAAAAAATATTTACTTTAACTAAAATTCGTTATAATTGTTTTGACACTTTGGTTAAAAGGAATTGATATAATTTTTTAAATAAGTAATGTATAAGTTTAATAAACAGAGTTAAGTGATACCCTCAGATTAAATACTTTGTCAATTGTCATGTAGGAGTATGGAGTAGGAGTAGTAGTTATGACTTGTCTTTAATATTGTTTAATTTTATCTACATCCTCCATATTAGTGACATTCCTGAAATCGACAATTTACTACGAGGCGTATTTTGCCGGTAAATAGAAAAACAATAAATCTCAATAATAAGATTAGAAATATCAACCTGAATGATCGTTAGACCACATTTAAACGGTGTGTATCTGTAAACGAGTATATGGTACTCCTTTATGACCAAATAAGTGTTTAACGCATATCTATCTATTTTTTTAAAATTTGAATGAATTGCTGAATCTTCGATTTAGTGACGATTTTTTGTCGTAAAAAACGGCCTATTTATGTAATTTCAATATTGATAAAAAATACTGTGTATATAAGTAATATGTCCAGTTTAGTCACCCAAATACCTTATTTATAAATGAATAATTTGGATTGTTTTTTTTTTTTTTTTCGTTGTATTTACATCATTCAGTTTTATGTAAAATCGGTTACATTCTTGTATTCTTCATTACATAAGGAGTTATAGGGCAATGAGGTCTCTGCGTGTTCGTCATACCAGACCACGTGATTTTGCTCAACTTCTCAACGATCTGATCGGACTTCAACAACAATTTGCTCCACACCGCGATAATTATATTAACATGCTGAGAGCTGCTTCCGTTACAGAGGTAAATATAATAAACTCCTAATAATGAAAACTTTAGGCCCTCAGAATCCAGAATTCGACCTAGACGACTGGATATCTAACACAATGCAATTAAACTGCAGAAGGCAACTGATAACTAGGAGAGATAACGGATATCAAAGTGTAAATAAAATACTTCCTAAGTTCCCATTAAGACTTGAAAAAAAATTACATCTACCATTTTTATTTGATATAAACTGTGTTCGCGACTTTAAGTGCCTAACACGTACTACGGTTTTTCACCGCATACATTTTTTCCGCCAATGTTGTAACATATGGAATTGCATAAAAGCGCGTGCACTACGGGCAAAATTCCGCACTAGTTACAAGATTCGCAGCTGCGGAAATAATTCCGCACGTAATGTTACCGACTTACGCAATTTCCCCCCAAATTTAGGGAATAAATAAGTGAAACTGGATTCTTTTGTGGTCCATATTTTAGTATTTTTTTTATTTACAAGTATAAATAAACTCTGAGACAATACGGCCAATCATTCATCATATATCACGGTTCTGTTTTCGAAAGCAATGATCAAACATGCATTTTCTATCTAAAATGTAGTCAAAAATAATTTTTAAAATAAGTTTTCTTTTGCTATGCTGAAAAATTTGATGACGGTCTGTTTAAGTTTGCTACGTAATGATAGATATTGTTAATATTTAATCCTTCCACTAAAATGTTAATTTTATTTAATATGCAAATGCATAATGTAAACTTGCCAGTTATAGACATTATAAGATCAAGATGTCGTATTTACAATAAAATATAAATAAAATACTCATAAAATTGTTTAAATAATTATGAATATAACTGAACTGAAATTACCTGACATAAGACATTTTTCTTAAAGATCATTCTAATGAATGAATTATATTAAAACATTTGTTTTTTTTTTAAAGTGCTATTTCCATAAATGTATACCTTGTACTAACTATTTTTTAAGACTTTTCTATTTTACCTTTAGAGGTAAGTATTTTTTTGTGAGTTGGTATCACTGTACGCTAGTGGAGTCAGGAGTCAGTAGTCCTTTAACCGCGAAGAAGTAATGTCATCGGCACGCGCTTCCGATTACGATGGCGCGATGGGTTTGCAGGTGGTCGCCGATTTCGATATTGATGCACGAATTATATATACATATAACTATATAATATTATTATTATGGAAAGTCTACCGATGCGGGGATTATGTTCCGAATTTTTTTCGATGTAAAATAACAGTGATTAATAAAATCATCTGAATGTATTTAATCAGTTTATTTGTCTGCTATTCTTTTGTACGTCATTTAAATTACAATAACTTTGATAGAGTGAATCGATTTTAATGAAAGACTAAATTTTACTCTAGGATATGCTTTACTATTTTCTTCAGGTGAATCTTTATCGTGAACACAGTACTTTAGCAGTGATGCGTGTCCAATTAAACATACAAATATTTCTAAAGATGATTTAAATGTATTTTAATACTTATTCTTAGACACCGGTAACAATCTTTTTTCCTAAAAAAAAAAAAAAATATTAAAAAGTACAAACGCGTTAGATTTACATTATTATCATATGTATAGACGTTATCTTAGTGACTTTCTTTTAGTTTGTATTTAGATTAAGCTGTGATTACCATCAGGTACAGAGCAGGCACTATGTCCAGCTATAATGAGAAAATCATATCTTTTGCAAACTCTTCTTTGTTAACATATTTTACATTGATCGTAAACTGTCCTCAGAACCCTCAGATATCTGAAGAGGAGAGAGAACACCAACAACATTATGTTGATTTAGTATCGGATGTAATGCATAGCTTTGGGCACGCGTATCACGCGGCCGCTGAAATTAATTTCCATGTTGGTATGCGCATTCCGCGTCTTACATCCGAACCTGTCCCAGCTCGTCATCCGACACCGGTGCAGGTAAATGAATTGATTATTTTATGTTATGTTCAACCATGCATTATATACGTTAGGGAAGATCGTCAATAAAAATATTAAATATGTAATAATATACATGTTGATTACAGTGGGTATTGGATTAGACAGGGGCCGAATTATTGAGGGCCCACTGTAATTCAATTATATGACAGTAAACGAATGAGGCCTGAAATTGTAATCAGGGGGCCTAACCAAGTTGCTTATTGACAATCACTAACGCAAATAGAAAACGGAACAATCTATGGAGATGACATATCTGAATGCTATATCACGTGATAAAATTGTCGATAAGTAACTTGGGTAGGCCCCCAGGCGATCTTAGATAAAACTGTCGTATTATATACCACAATGCTATAGTTTCTTCTTTCCCTCACCAAAAAATGAGTCTCTACGTAGATTGACGTGATGTTTGTACACGTAGCCACTGAACTATTATCACTTCATATTATTTACTGCCTTGAAAAAACGACCTCAAAAGTGTAAAATAATAATTTATTTACATTAATCAAATATAACCCATAGTCGCAAGAGTTTCAATTAGGATTATTTAATGAATAGAAGCGTTTTACAATAAAACGCGTATTAATTTATTTATCTTATTCGAAGCTTAATATTTTAAATTCTGCTTGGTATTTGTTATTCGACTCAATGAAGAAAAAAGATGGCTTCCCTTGGAACACGCATCTCTACCATGATGGGGAGAGACAAGAGAGGTACTTGACCAGAAGTTAGTAATATTACTGTCAAAAGTGGACATGCTGACGGGAAACGGAAGCGCCTATCTCATAAATAAGCTTCGAATTAGGTCAAGTCAAAATATCTCAAGTTTTTACTAAAAAATTAATCCTTAAGTAACCATAATATGATAACGAGTATCTCTACTCTATAAATCAAAATCTATCGTCAAACGTTTAAGGTCATTCATATCATATAATCAATAGGCAACTATTTGGGAATGTATATCCGGTCGATAATATTTTTAGAAGAGTATTATTATGTAATTTACAACTGAAAGTGATTTTAGGCTCACATACATATTATACAATCGAATCGTCGGCCGCCGCAACAAGCGAATAATACTAATACGCCGACTAACAATACGCCGGCATCGGCTCCATCGACTGTGACGTCAGCCAATGCGACTGTTACTTCCAACGTGGAAACTGGCGATAACGAAAGACGTAACAATCAAACTAATGCTCAAACTGGAAATACAAACGCTCAGACTGGCAATACAAACGCTCAGACTGGCAATACAAACGTTCAAACTGGCAATACAAACGCTCAGACTGGCAATACAAACGCTGAGACTGGCAATACAAACGCTCAGACTGGCAATACAAACGCTCAGACTGGCAATACAAACGCTCAGACTGGGAATACAAACGCTCAGACTGGCAATACAACAAGAACTTCGAATGATAACGCCAACAATGATTCAGATCCGATCACTTATCAAGTCGAGATAGAGACCAGGGTGCCGATTGCTGTACCATTAGATAACGTTGTACTCGCTGAAATGGCGAACATGGCGGCCACTTCAAATATCCCACAGCAACAGAATGACCCGAATCAGGGCCAGCAGCAAACTAACAATCAACAAGGACAAGGACAAGGACAAGGCATGCGTCGTCATGTGCATCTCGGTAAGACTTTTTTTATGGTAACTAACTGACCCGTGCCCTCTTCGTTGAACAGGAAACATTTATAAAAAAAAAGTTTTTGTGACTTAAATGTAAAAGTTAAACATATGATGTCGTGGACTTTTTTGTAGGTACTATCAAGCTCTAGAACTTAATTATATGTCTCTCATCGTATAGGCAGTGTTCGTAAGAAAGTTTTCGTTCGACCGTTTTTTATCCGATTTACTTTGCATATCGTACTACCATAAAAAATACTTCATTTTTCGGGTTAATATAGAGTCTACGACACTTATAAATAACATGGCTTTCTATTGGTAAAATAATTTTTCAAAATCGATTTAGTAGATCCAGATATTACCCTCTATAACCTCACAAACTCACAATTTTTACCTCTTTATAAAAATATTATAATTATTTACTAGTTGTACGCGCAGCTCCGCTCGCGTTTTTTAAATTGTATTAATGAAATATAAAACTGTGTGATCATGTACAATTATAGAAATGCTCTTTGAAATCATTGTAAGTACGACACACACGCCACTGACAGTAACATGTAATATAAACATTAGATATATAGATACTAACAGTGTATTAAATGAGGTTTATCATTTCATTTTTATTATATGTATAGATTATATTATATAGTATACTAAGGGATATAGTAATTTATGAGGATTTACTAATTTCAGCGATGAGTTTTTGGTGGGATATTAGTCTGTCACATAATAGGACTCTATATATCTAGTAATATTGGTGGCATTTTGTACACCACCACACACGTGCATGCCTACACGCTTACACATAAAGTGGAAGGGTTTACTTTTTTCCCTTATAGAACTGAAAAACTCTCATTTTTCCGATAATAAATATATGGAGGAGTTGTTGAGGCGTGTATGCTTGGTACACATATACGTTTCAACAACTCATACATATATGAATAGTTAGCTAGGTTAGTTAAGATAGGTTGCGATTTTGCATGCAACAGGCAACAGCCAAGCCGAGGTGTGCTATGCACCCTTGAGCTGGTTGCCAAAATAAAATCGGCTGAGTGCCTTAAGCGCTCGTCTTAGTGGTCCGGTGAAGCCGTTAAGACCTTGCTAGGTCAATAGCGTAGTCATTTCGAAAAAAAAGTGGCATTTTGTGTTATTGGTTATTGTGTACCAGTGCCACGTAATTTCCCTGGAAAGTTCTAACTAGGTGTTACCATATAGTTACATAATTGAAATTATCACAAGGAACCTGTGATGTTATTACCTACTTGACAGTGTCAGTAATAATCTAGAAGATTAGTTGCCAAAAATAAAACTAAAAAGACATGAGTTAAAAATTAAAAAAAAATTGACAGTGTTGAAATATGCATTTTAATAATACGTTTGTTACAGAGATAGAGAATTTATTTAGTGGATTGAACCAAGCTGGTTGGTTTAATACTGACTCAGGAATGGGCGGTGTTGAGGTGCTAATGAGTATGGAAGAAATACCAACGGCTGGTTTGGGTAGTAATGGTGGACAGCAGGTTATCGGCGAGGGAGGAGGTAATTATATACTTAATGTATATAAAATAATTATATTTTGTTATAGGGTTAATATATCAGATTTTCTGTTCACTTTTTATTAATTTTAATATAAAGATTTTATCTACAAAAACAATCTATTACCACTTAGTTTGTGTCAAATTACAATATAAAACTAATAACAATAGAATATTAAGATCATAAAAAATACATCAACTGGTGTATTATTATTTTGTAAATTTTAGTTTCTCAAAACTAATTTAGGTCTTTTGTATGTCTGTTTTTATTGTAAGTATCAAAGTAATTTAATTTAGGTAGAATTTTCTACAATAACTTTCTTGAAAATTGTGGCCAGAAGTTTCATTGTGCTAGTTGTTTAATGTGTCGCTTAACGTTACGTTTGTGTTGCATAAGCCTCATTTAAGGTTCTAATTAGATTTTGTCTAAGTTGCTTATATCACTTTGAAATCTCTTAAGGCTTTTATGGGTTGATTTAAATTTAAATTATTAATAATTATTTTCCATTTTCCATCATCTCTGTATGACATATTAAATAAATGTATGTTTTATTCTGTTTAGAGATTGATTTTCTTTTTTCTTTAACCAGTGTTTATAGCGCCCGTCTCATTGGATGGTCCACACGGCGCTGATTTGCTTCAGGGTATTATTGCGTCGTTGATTCGTCAAGGTCTCATACCTGGAGTAGAGGGCGTTGCCCTGCAGGTGTCTGGACAGATTCCAGAACAATTACGTAGCCAATTCACAGGTCAGACCCAAAATCTGGGTCAACCTCAAGCCACCACCAACACTCAGCCCAATCGCGAACAGACTACACAAAATCAACCGAGACAATGTTAGTATTCTGTGTTATTTGAATTGTTACATTTAAAAATGAGCTTAATCCAATTTCAATCGTTTATATAATATGTTTAATTTCTTTTTATTTCCAGTTTTTATGCACCGAGAACGAAGTTCAAATTTTGTCGTTCATAAGTGTTTTACATGTTGTATAATTTTCATATTTTACATGTACAAAATATGAATGTCTTGAAAATTAACGTAAATATTAGAAACAACGACATTTGGATTTAATTCATTTTAAAATATAACGATTAAATTGTTGAATCGTAATTGTGAAAAGACAAAATATTTACATCATTAAGAAAAAAAAATGATAACTTTTTTTTAATAGCAACAATATTCCATACTTTATCATGAACACAATTACTATCTGTAAATCACATTTTAAAGGATTTTGGCAGGCAACAGTGTCAAAATAATATTTAAAATATCTCCTCAAATGAATTTATATGTAAGATTTAGTGTGTGAGGTAAACACTTGCTAGATAATAAAATAAAAGCATAAATAAAAGAGTGTACACAGCTCCAGTTCTTACTAATTTTGGTAATTTAGAAAGTACTGTTTAATGCATGAGCGTGATGGTATATGTACTATATATTTGTATAGTTAATGCAATAAATCAACCGAAGTCAAGTAATTTCGCAGGAGTCAGTCGTCCTTATATAGAGTTTACACTGTATATAACTGAACTGCACGGAACATTTTGTATTATCGATGCTCAAACTTTCGAGATTAGACTTATTGGGGTTTCGACAATCTAAACTTCGGCTTATCGAGATTTCGCCCTTCCGAGCTTCGACTTATCGAGGTATCGATTAATCTAGCTTCGACTTAACGATGTTTATGTTACATAAGTCCTGTATGTAAATTATATTTTAATTTTTATTAAAATTTACAGCCGGTGTGCATTTACGCCGTGCAGCAACAGCGACACGTGTGCACCCCTCCGCGATCAACAATTGGGTGTACGATCATTACCTAAATTGCGACGCCATGTTTGCACGTCGGCATGCACAAAGGCGCAGGTTATTATATTATAATTTAATTAAATACAAATTAATTCTACAATATTCATATACACACGGACAAAAAACTTTGAAAATGATTATATGTCATATCAACGAAAAAACAGGGTGCGCCCTTAAGACACAAAAAATATATGTATATATTAATATGTGAAGGTAAAACTTTGTACCCTTTTTAAGCGAATTGCGAGAACGGATGAACGTGAAATTTGGCATTGTTAAAGTTTATATGCAGGAGAAGTTTACCGGTGAAGCTGTAAAGATCTTGCCAGGTCAATAGGGTAGTCAGTTCGAGAAAAAAAAAAGAAGTTTACAAAGCTATTTTAATATATGATGAATTAAAAACATATTAGAATAATAAAAATATATATTACATACACAACTACTTGAATGACACAACATATACTCACATATAAATGAAAAAGGTGTTTTGCCATCCTTCAACTTTCCAATTACCTTATTTCATCCTGCATTCAATAATTTTAACATGACTTACCATACCTTACATGCCCTTTAAAATTAATTCCTCAAACTATAGTTTAATTTAAGAATAAAATAATATTTAATATGTAAATTTAGAATATACATTAATAAATAAATAATATATCTTTAATAAATTTATGAAACTGCTGAAACAATTGTTATTCTTTTTGGTGTTATTGAATGTCACAGTGAATTATGGTCGAATTTTGACCACAAGGTGACCGCTAGTTGTTACTAATTGTTTAAATAAACATCCTATAATGTAAGTCGTATCAATTTTTTTTTAATGAACTCGGAAACTACTCAACTGGTCTTCATGAAAGTTGGCGGCATTTATGTATAATTGGTTTCACTTGAAAGATAGGGTATGTATATTTGTATTAATCGTCTTAATACTTTTCTAATTACAAAAAAATAATTGTTAAAAATTTAAGTTACATCAGTCTTGAACAGATAGTGCTTTAAATTCTAGGACAGACTTATTAGATGTAGTCACGTTTTAGTTTTCAATTTTAGTTCAACGTTTAATAAATATATATTAAAAATATATAACCATATCTATATTAATATTATAAAGAGGTATAGTTTGGGAGTTTGTGAATTGTGACGACGTGAGTTTGTGACGTTGTAGAGGAGAATCTCAGGAACTACTTGTCCGAAAATTCTTTCAGTGTTATATAGCTCATTTATCGAAGGTTATAGGCTATATATCATCAAATTAAGACCAATAGGAGCGGAGCACCAATGAAGAATATTTTAAAATCGGGGTTTTTTCCTCTTGAGAGCTTCCTTTACGTGTTATCATTAGTCCAAAGTAACTATCCCACGCGAACGAAGTCGCGGGCAGAGGCTAATATATAGCTAAATGACTAGTAAATAATATTACATAATTACTTCCTCAGATTACAATATCAGCGACAAGTGGTCGCTCATGAACGCTTGCGATCCATGCGTACTGAGGCGCAGAACATCGAAACATTACGTGAGCGAGTCCCTACTATCACCCGTGTAAGGATTCCTTTTACAACCTTTTATTTAGCTTAGCAATGTTTCTTACTTTTTTTTTGAGTCGAATCTTTCAGGCTCAATTGGAACCAGATCCCCTTAAATCTGCGACTTTGTAATTTTGAATATACGATGACAGTACAGGAAAATGAAATAATAACAAAATGGCCGCTATACACATTTAAAACAATGCGATTAAACTTTTTAGCGCTTTCGAATAAATGTAGTATTGTAATTATCCGTGGTGCGTTAACGTTATTAAGGTTGATTAATTAATCTATCTTTATTTTATTATCAAGCCATCTTAAAAAACATCGAATTTGTTTCGTATAAGTTATATGTATAAAATAACAGATTACGGCAGGAATCAGCTATGACATAATGAAATGATAAAGCATTACAGATTTGTTTCATTAAATAATGACTGTTTATTTATTTTATTACATAAATATACATTTTTATTTAAATACAAAAATTCAATTAGGCGCAGGTGCAGTGCGTTTGGCGGAATTTATCAAAGGGCGCTAAAAAGACTCCAATATGAATGGCCGATAAATAATTTAAATCTTATGTTTATGTAGATAGTGTTGCAAATGTTTTTGAGTATTTCGTTAATAGTGTAAAGTTCATAACAAACACGTTTACTCTCGCCTATAGATGTTTCACATAAAAAAAACATCAACTCGATACATCGTATATCCAGTTACAGACAATAGAAATTCCACAGACTGGTAAATGAAGGTTGCCTTCATTAATGAGCTTGTTTTAAATTTTTTTCTGGTTAATATTTTTTTTTATTTACGCAAATACATTGAAGTGTTTGACCGTAATCCTAACTAGTTTTCTGAGTGATAAGGTGAGTTTGTTTGTTTGTTACGCCTTAACTACTGAACCAATCATCGTGAAATTTTTCATACGTATTGTCAGGAAATAACACTGGGTGGGTATGTTTCATCCTGAGAAAATGTACTATTTTAGAGAGATAAGCCAAAACTTAAATAAATACGAGCAAAGCCGTGAGCAAAAGCTAATTTTGGAATATAGGGATGTTCGAGAAGCTTATATATCGTTATACTCATATTAGAGGCCTGTCATAAAAAACGTCATGCATAATTTTACCGTTGTAAACTCTTGTCATGGTATGTCATAATACGCCACGTATATGTTCCCCGTACATGTTAAAAATGTTTACATAAAATATTTATCGAAATCTATAGAAATCCAGTGTCGTGGTGTTTATCCATGATGAACTCTATCGCATAGATGTAACGTTTTAATTTAAAATTTGTTTTTCAACCTGCTTTAAAATTAAAAAAGTCGACGGAATATTTTGATACTTTATTGGTTGAGCTGTTAATATTACGTTTCCTTTGACCACTTGACCTCCTATGTTACAAGAAATAAGTCGTCCACCCTTCTCTACTATAATAAGTTCGAACGTATTTTATGAATGAACCCTTATCGATTTTCTTAATAATATAACTATAATATTTAAATATTTTTATTAATTCTGTGTTATTAGGATCATATGACTACATTAGTTGCATTGTTGAACAACAATTCACTGGTCCCGGCCACTTGGTTGAATGCATTCTTGGTCGCTGTTGTGAGTATGATTTATAATTTATAAAGTTTTGCATAGAAGTCAATTATCCAGTACGGATTAGGAAATCGCTTACTATTTTTATCCTATGTCTACTTAGGTTTTATCATAATCCCAGCTCATCTTAAGTAAAGATGTAGCCCAAGATAGATACATGGTAAATTTAAGGAACTGTTTCTGAATTTAAGAAGTTAAAAAATACCACTATAATTTTAATACCTTAAACAATCACAAAGTCATACTATATGATTGAATTGATACCATTTGTAGTTTTTTTTTGGGTTATAGTGTTAGGTTTCAAAATAACGTTTTAATGCCCGGTTTCTTAGACTGTTAAACTTTCAACGTAGTTATTGACTAAAAAAATGATCCATAAGAGATAAACTGTCAAATGGCCTGTTGATTTTTACTGACATTTGTCATATGACTGTATTCAGAAACGCAATTTGACAAGTTGTCGAATCGATAACACTATTGAACAGATAAACTACAATTACAGTACGCCAGAAAATACGCCATAAAATACCTTACAGATTTGCCGGATAGAATGTTCAATCAGCATTTCAAGCATATCTTGGTATCAAAAGGCTATTAGCATTATAGGATCAATATATGAACGATGGTGATATCTGGAAATACTATTCATTGTTATAAAATATATTAGTGTAAAATGATCATTTTACAATTTTGCAATCAATTTATATTTATACATTTTAAAATTTTACAATCAGTTGAGTTCTTTTCGATGTTTGGGTTGTTGGGTCAAACCAAAGGTTGTGATATTTATGAGCACATACCATACATACATACCATACATAGACTTAATAAAGTATTTTTAACTTTTATGTGGTTATTTTTTGTGATTATCACTGCACTTCAGTTCTTACATTGTTATGTATATAATTGTATATATAATTTTTCGGTCTCTATGTACATATGTGAATGAACTCCTAAACGGCGGAACAGATTTTAATTATTTTTTTTTTGTGTGATGAATGGATTCAAAAATGGTTTAGATTCACAATTGTGAACTGTGGTTGATGTATTAGGATTTTGTTATCATCAAGGCAGGCTCGGCCTGCCAGTTTATCAATAAAACTAGTACACGTGCCTTTGTGCACGTAGCACGTATACCCAATTCAGTACATTAAAAAAAAATAACTCTTGTCATTTAATCATTTTCTAAAAATAGAAAACAATGTCTATACTTATAATATAAAGTTTGTGACGTTGTAGGGGGTAATCTCAGGAAGTACTGGTCCGATTTGAAAAATTTTTTCAGTGTTATATAGCTCGTTTATCGTGGAAAGTTATAGGCTATACTACTACACTAAAACCAATACACCAATAACAGGAGCGGGGCACCGAAGAAGAATGTTTGAAAATAGTTTTTTTTTTCTCATGAGAGTTTCCGCTGCGGACATACTAACAAGTGTTAGCCCAAAATAACTATCCTACGCGGACGAAGTCGCGTGCAGAGACTAGTCTTTAATAAATTACGATTTTATAAGCAATACCTATTTCATCATACTATGTGTGCACGATGTGTTTTTTGCTGTAGAGAAGTCTTGCAAGTGGTGTGGTGTGCATGCATAGGAGAAAGGATTAACCGTATATCTTTATTTACAAACAAATTTTGTGAACGAAGTCATTTTTTTTTTCTATATTTTTTCCTTTGTACATATTATATACTCTAAATATAATAAATGCAGATGAAGTAATGAGTATCATGTAATAGTCTATATATTTTAAAACTAGGCAGCGGAGAAATGGTTAAGAACAACTCACTCTGCTGTCTTTCATTTGATTTCTTTCTTTTTTGTTTAGTAGCTATTGGACGAGCTTTAGTGTTATCAATAAAAAATTTGGATTTTTTTTTCTCTATGATTGAAGTGCGACCACTAGACGAACAGTACTATAAATAAAAACTTATGTTCCAGGCTCGTCACTTGTTCCTCGCTGATGTGATGAGTCCCTTGGGCAGTGAGCCACCGCTAGTGCCTCACGAGTTTGTGACACTACGCCTCTTACTCCGCAACTACGTGCAGGACCTTATAACTCGCTCCGAATGCACCGATGGTGAAAACGCTTTTCAGGCTGTCGCCGATTTTCTTGTAGATGAACACGCCGAGTTCATTAATAATGTGGTAAGTAATATTCCATTGCTGATAAAATATTTTTTGATAACAATAGACAACAAGATACTGGCTGGCCCCCTTAGAATTTTCACGGGATTTTTTTCTGGCATCCCAAAATTCATGCTCCATAGTATTTTTTCCCATTCAGTTCTTGAAGTTAACGCAGTATTTATGTTTACTTTTTTAACTGAAAACATTATACCATCCTTGTGATTTGAAACGAAAAAGCTACATTAAAAAGAGACAAATATATACATTTAACGTGTGACAGAATGAGATAGAATACATTATACAATGTTTATACATTCGCGGTCTTTTTATTGTATAATTATACCACTACGTGTTATTACACATAGCGTGGTGTATTGTTTACGTGTATTCTTTATGTAGATATATTATCATTTTTTAGTGGCTTCAATTCTGCCAGCTCCTGCAAAAAGTCGTGGTGTTAGAACCCCAGACTGTTACAATACATTTTTTTTTAATTCGCATGTATTTTGAAAACTAATTGAAATGTGTAACAATGTTGGCTGACGGTGAAGGAAAACATGATGAGAGGAAACTTGAATCTGAGAAATGTTTAAGTATGAGAAAATATATAAGTGAGGAATTATCGGAGTTTCATGTTGCTAATATATTGTTGGCTGGTGCGGGGGTGATTACACCAACACTTTCCATTGGGATGAGGCCTGTGACTCTACAGTAGGTTTTTATACAGGCCGATGTGGTTTCTGGGATGAGTGAACTGCACATATGATTTTTTTCTTGTTGTTAGAATACCATGACACCTGTGGTACCCGGTATCAATATACTGGAGTCGATACGTGCTCTCGCCCGTTCACGTTTGCCGGCCGTGATCGCTACTGTCATGTCCGACTCGGCGGGAGAGGTGGCCGCTACACGATTCTATGGTGTCCTATTCCGTGTCTTTATGGATTTGTGCGGTTTAGTCGCTTTCCTCTGTCTGGAATGCGGGGACGGGCTAAGGGCCGTTTATACTGCTTTTGTGGTACGTATAATAATAATGAAATATCTAATAACAGTTTTTTTTTCTTATATCATAGGAGGTAATTGAACATGTGGGTCATCTGATGTTAAGTGATCACCACCGTCCATAGACACTTGTAACACCAGGGGAGTCGCAAGTGCGTTGCCAGCCTGTGTTGGAGGGGAGGGAAAAGTGAAAAGGAGAGAGAGAAGGTGAGGAGAGGTGGCTCTCCGGCGCTCTCACTGAGCGAACGAAACGCAACAATGCAAGCATTGTTACGTTCACATGGGTGTTTCTGTGGGTCGGGTACTAGTACCGAGGGTAAGCCGACCTATTCATGCTGAAACCAGTAATAGCTTCAGTGTGGCTCTACCACCTATCTACAACAGTTGTCGATCTGTGTAAAATGTCTCATTATAATAGCGCCCCACTGTGATGGCCGTTTTGATACATTACAATAGAGATGTCGTTATATTATTGAAATAAAAAAAAAAAAAGAAAGTTGAATGATGCTTTGTATTGCATTAAGCATTGACGTGAATTATCCGGCCGGTAGTAATTATGTTGATTAATAATTTTTATATATTATGAATTTTGCAAAATATTGGTAAGTTGTGTTGTTAACAAGAACACTAATAATTATAATCTAGGATTATGTCAAACAGCATTATTTTATTATAAATTAAACAGTGAAAAGATTTGTTAGCTGGACCGTGTTATATATTTATGTATAGTAATCGTTATATAGGTATATATTGTATGGTTATAGATATATATAATTTAGGAATCAGTATGCTGATCCTAAAGTGAGTCCTGAGTGTCCTAAAATTATTAATTGGATAAATATTAAGACTAATTGCACCTCCTCATTTACTAAAACACAGCAATTTGTTATTTCAAACGTAGTTTTTAATTTATACGAAACTTCATGAGTCAACAAAACTCAAAAGGGTCATCATAGCGCACTGCTATTATAACTTTACTCTTACTATGTGAGTGCCATTTCTAAAGTAATAAATTTTCTTATAAGATGTCTTCCATCAAATTGGAATGAATATACTCCTATAAAAAATGCATATTTTAATTTACGTCGGTTTTTATAATCTCTTAATATTTGTGTTAGTATTGACTTTAAATTCTTGTTGGTTGACTTAAATTCACTGACATTTATAACAGTGTCTATTAATTTTTGTAATATTATATTTACAGACATTAATCTTTGAAATGGAGGCAAATAGTATTAGTAAATTATTTAGAAAAAACTTGTTTTAGAACATAGCAATATTAGTTGTGTGTCATTACATATTTCAATAATATTAAATGATCTCATATTGTTATGATAGGAGCAATTGGTGCAAGACTTCGACGTGGCCACACGTCAATTGTTCATCACACTGAGTACTGAGAACTTGAACGGGGTCCTCGCCGACTTACGATCTCATAGGGAGGCTGTATGTCAGTTCGTACGCCACAATGATGAATTCTTGGATAATGTATGTAACAGTTTTATACTTAATCCGTTTTTAATTTTTGTGTTAAACAACTTCCGTACCAATATTTTTGTCTGACATGTTCTTTAGGCCATTTTTCTATTTTACAAAAATTGATATGTAACATCTTTTCTTTTGGTTGCTGGATAGCTTTTTCTGGAAATGATTTTCGACAAGGCAGAAAACCGAGGAAACGCACACTGTTTTGTTATGACCAATTAATGTCGGAGAGAATTAGATATGCACTTGATAGATTATCAAAGAAAGACGCAATAAAAATAATAAAAATACATAAATAAATATGTATCTAAGATCAATTGAAATATATTTTGGTTAAGCTGGAACTATTTATGTTAAAGTGTTAACCTTACAATTACACTGTCCTAATTATGGTAAAATGTTAACCATACAATTACACTGTCCTAATTATGGTAAAATGTTAACGGAAAGATTACACTGTCTTAAATATGGTAAATAACGAATAATACGTATATACTGTTCTGTAGAAATGAGTAGCAGGGCTTTTAACAAACCTATTTGCAAAGGTATATTCAAAAAGCATTACTTTTCAATGTACCCGAGTGACGTCAGTATCACTGTCTTTAAAATTGTAAATAACTTGTAATTAATGAATAATATGTATAAATTGTTTTGTAGAAGCGATCACTAAGGCTTTCAACATGTATGTTAGCAAAACTACTATTCAAATAGCCTTAGTTGTAATTTTAGTGTGGATCCTTTTCATACTTTTAGGTTAACCCCTGTCACTGTCACTATAATATTTTTAATTATAAAAAGTTTTATCAATTTGAAAGATATAATTATTTGATATAAAATCATTTTCAATCATACCTAAATTAATTTTTTTCAGGATTTAAGTTATTATTCCCTATTTATCACTTAGAATTAACTGTAGAACAATAGAATTAAACTAGCACGAGCAAATACGCCCCTTAATATATAATTACTTATATTTTCATGCTTAGGATATATTCGACCTATAATATTGATAAATAAATTGTACTTCACGTATATTTTATTTTGTAGCATAATGTGGCAAATGTAACACATTATATATGTCACTCATTAGTACAAATCAAATAGGACACTCTTTCTCAGTTTTTCTGTAACACATTTCCGAACATGTACATGGAGATAACTCTGTGCGTTATTAGTATACATTATAATGTATATATACAAGCTGTACGTTTAGAGAGTAGCAATACTTATGGAGGATATTCTGGACTCGATTCTCGTTCTAAATCAATTAAAATATAGGTGTTTAATATTTAACCTGATTATTTAGAAAAAAACAAATCATACACAATCCTCTACGCGTCTATGTTAAAGCACAGTGTCAATGACCGCAGGATGATTTCAATTTCACTTGAAAGGGAATGTGGGAACGGCAGTAACCAAAAAAAAAAAAAGCGTTTACGGTCCCTTTTCTTATCGAAAAAGTTATTAACTCAGGTCACCCATTGTAGCTTTCGACACGGGTCATTGCACCCAGATTGTGTTTATACTTTTGAAAGTCTTAGAACAAAATTTAACTTACGTTCTCTTGGTTGTTTATTAGTATTTATATTGATATTATTATTTTATTTATTATTGTGACCATGAAGTGTCATATCCTAAAATACTGCGAGCGTTCAAACTTTCACCTGGTATATACGAATTTATTCGGTGTGCCAATTCATGTGAAAGAGACTACTGATCATAATCTCAATTTACACATTATAAAATATAAATAATTCACAACTTATTACTCATTTCAAAATTCTAAAGAGAACACAGTTTGAATTCCATTGTTTTGAATTCTCACTTTTGTAAGCAGTCCTTATGACTGCCTCGACTTTTTTTTTGTTGTGACACGTAAACTAAAAATTACAGGACACGATATTCCCGGAACAAGTGGAACCGATGGAGGTGTCGCCGTCACCGCTTGCGACTGACGAACCGATGCAGACAACGCCGCCGGCGACGCCATGTCCTATACACGGGCCCCACCCGGTTGCGGTCGACACAGACAACACCGAGAGCGCTTCGACGTCGTCGGTCAAGTCCGCTGAAGCCGACACCGAAGCCGAAACTGAGGTCGAAACCGAAGCCGAAACTGAAGCCGAAGCCGACGCTGACCCCGAAGCCGAAACCGACGATCAAGCCAAAACCGAAGCCGGAGCCGGAGCTGAAACTGACCCCGTAAAGGAACCAGTCGAGACATCCGTATCTAACGGACCCGCAAAGTGAATATACCAAATTATTTGTGACTTTTGTTTATTTTATTTTTTTATTTTTTTTGTATTGACGGTGAAGTTGATGAGTATTAAAGTATGGTACGGGTATATTATGAAATGAAATGAAAGTCGTGTAACTATGAACATGGATGGATATAGAAGTAGAGAAATACTGAGAAATGTGTACTAAAGGTGTGAATATTTAGATGGCACCTGTGAGTGGAAAAGAAAATTAGGCTGTGCTGATTATACTTAGGTGTATTAGGCTTTATTATCTCTGTAAATAAAGCAGACACCACTGTAAAAATATTGACATATACTTCAGTTACATTGTAATATAGAAAATCATTATACAACGATCTTCACCAAGTAACCAAAGTTCCGTTTTAAAATGTTTAACTTCTGGTTTTTGTTCATGAAAAAAAGTTTAATTTTTAAAATCTTTAACTTTGTTCAATTGAGAAAACCACTTTCATGATAACTGAATTTGTAATTCACTCTTCTTTAGAAAGAAATTGAAAAGTGGACAAATAAACATAACTAAATAAAAATATATTCACATTCGTACTTAGTAAAAATGTAGTTAGCCTAAATGTACATTAGTCTACATATAATAAGGTGAAGGTATAATTAAGCTGAAACGGTAAAAAAGGGTGACACTTTATTTGTTGTCTGCTTTACGTGAAATTTCCATGTTTGAAATGGGGCATGTTAATCTGTAAATATGTTATTTTAATTTAACCTATCGTGCAGTTCTACAGATGGCAACAAACAACCGGACGCACAGAACTCGAACACAGAACAGAGTGAGGATGACTCTCCTCCAAATATTCAAATAGTAAGTAAAAATTAAGCGATTTTCACTTCTTACACTACCAGGAAAACAAGGAAAAAAGCTTAGTCAATTCTATTTTGCGGACACACATGTAATCTCATCACGCGTTTTCTGCTTTGCTAGAACTTTCTAAAGAAATTTTAAAGACATCTTAGAATTTTCTTAAATTCACATATCACTATCTCTCATCTAATATCCTAACCAATATATATAAAAATGCTACTGGTATCAGGTTTAATTTATATTATATTTATAGTATAGTATTACTGGAGTAAAAAAGAAATTCAACATAAAAGTGTGGCGCTATCAATGAGATATCTGTAACGGTTGATCCTACAGTTTTCTGTCACCAAACTGTTCCAGACTGATGAAATCAACATTGACAATAATTTAATCTGTAATTAAAGATATTGAGGCTATTAATCGAAATATAAATTATCATATCTCTCAAAGTTGGACCAAACTATACATAAACGTCAACTTTCTTGAAGATCAATTCAGTAGTTTCGAAGTTCGCCATGAACAAATATTATGACACTAAATTTTTATATATTCAAGATGAAATAGTATTGTTATTAAAAAAAACTAGACTATAGAATACGAAGATTGTATGTAGAAGTATAAGCTGAGCATCTGCACTGTGCTTTGTCTGTTTATTTTTGTTTTTTCTAATTTGCAAATTGTCTCCTACAGTGTTGATTTTTATATTAAATTGTAATTTTCTGTTGCAGAAAATGTTTTTATTTTCATACGTGTGTAGTTAATTATTTGTAATGTTCAGGGTTGATTTTTTTTTAGTAAATTTGTTTTGTCCTATATCCAGTTTTTTTTTGCTTATTTATTTTCGTTATATGTTGCACCGTTGTGGATTTGTGAATAGGTCTCACCGTTGATGATAATGCAGCACTGGAATGAGGAGTGGGTGCCGGTGATATCACACGATCAAGACACACAGAGTGAAGAGCCACAGGAGCCGTATAGCGACGCTTATCTGTCTGGTATGCCGGCGAAGAAACGCAGATGTATCCGCCAATCACGACCACCGACGACCCTGAACGGTTTTATGAATGGTCAGTTAATATGCCTTTAAAGGTCCTTATTGTCTCTTGAAATTTCTCATATTTGTCCATTAAAAACAATGTCGATCACAGTCAAAAGTGTTCATTGATCTCGAAGAAATTTACAGTTTAGACATTCTTAAAAGAAGTACAGGTAAAATTTTAGCTTCACATATAATGATTTCCATATATAAATACATTTTATTTTTTGACTATTACATGGCCAACACAAACATTTGTACATTTAGTAAAATATCAATTATGTAACACTTAATTGAGAAATAGAAATTATTGAAATAAAAATAACTACCAACAAATCTACTATAGCACCAGAAACAAAATGATACTTATTGTACCTATGTAGTTTGAATCATTATATAGTGTAAAACATAGTCCTCTGCCGCGTCTCTCTGTCTCTTAGCGATAAACTTAAACATTACTTAACGGATTTTTATGCGTTTTTCACCAGTAGATAGAGTGAATCATGAGGAAGGTTTAGGTATATAACATGTCTTTATTTTTAAATTACACAGGGCATGATAACGTAAGCTTTAGCTTTAGCTTCTACGTTTGAAGTACAGTTAAAAATACATTTTTGTGGTTATCGTTTTAAAGGTTCCACCACTAAACTCATGAAAGATATCTATATCTGATATTTTTCTATGTACATATATTTCTTCTATATGGCAATGTTTGATAACAGATATTTTTTTTTATTCATTTTATTGTCCTTGGATACAATTAAAATCTTTCGCATTTTCACATTAAAAAATTATGGCTGAGCCCTACTTTTCATTT
Organism: Antheraea mylitta; assembly: GCA_014332785.1. Taxonomy (NCBI): domain Eukaryota; kingdom Metazoa; phylum Arthropoda; class Insecta; order Lepidoptera; family Saturniidae; genus Antheraea; species Antheraea mylitta. Next base: position 3,772,932 of record JACEII010000031.1, on the reverse strand, counting down.
ACTTTGTATGACTCGTATGTCGATATGATTGTTGAAATGGTTGTATTGACTAAACGATTGCATCATCAACATAGTGTTTGTATTCACGACCTTGTTAGTGTTCGCACTATTGACTGGATGTTTTAAAATATAACAGCAGATAGAATCATGTGGCTGTTCAAATCTTTGCAGATTTTCAAACTCTATTTTTGTATCAACTGTAAACTTTTTTCATTATAAACAAGCTTTTGCTCTGACATTCGCTCGCGTTAATTAGTTACTCTCGGGAAAGTAACAATTTTTCTATTTGTTCATGCTTAATTTTGTATGTCCTCTTTGTACTGTTAATAGACACCTAATCTAAAACCTAAAACAGTTAAGTAGCATTTCAATTTTGAAACATTTCGATTTTCCATCAAATGAATTACTCGAAGCATTTATTTGTAAGTCTCTTTTTGTTATACCTCACAACTTATACGCTTACTACTAATTTATGATATATGTACACCTTAGCATTTTTTTAAAAGGGTATGGAATTTACAAAAAAAAAATGCTTATAAATATTTGATGAAATATGAATAGAGAGTGCCCGAGAAGCCATCTCGCGAACTACACCAACGGAGGATAATTCCGACCTTCGGTCTGCGTTCCGGGAGCACATGCGCAATATGGCCCGGGACCGTTCAGCAGTATCCGAAGACTACGATCCTCTACGTTATGCATCAGCTGCTAGGTTCCTTGGGTCACGGTGAGTCTTTTTTTTATTAAACTAAAATGACGTTCGCTAACTCTAAACTAAACTAAAGGGAACAGACTCAAGTACAACTATCTATACACACTTATAGGTTTCATAATGCTGTACTTCGAACTCGATTGTGGTAGTTAATTAGACGAGTATCAGGAAAAATCAAAATAAAAGATAAGTTGTTTAGTTTTAGCCTTGAGAAGGCGCTATTGATAGTCAAAATCACCTCCGGTTCGGAAATACAATCTTGTCAACGAGAAGGACTGGCGAAAAACTCAAACTCGTTTATCATTTTATTGATATATCGATACAAATGTGTGTCTATCATCAAACACTATTTTTAATGGTCATAATTATTAAATCCTACCCTCTATGGAAATATGGAGAAACAGTAGTGCAAAGGAGCGTGGTTTATTTTCGCGCGGAATGTTCGCATCTTTAAAGATTGTTCGAAAATATATTGAGTAGTAGATTACTGTATCTTGTAATAGAAATGATTTCACTCAATAAGATCCTTGTGCTCACTAATGCCTCTGCTTACAATAATGTCTTTATACTTAAAAATGTTCCTGCATACAGTAATGCTCTTGAACTTAATAATGCCCCAGCGTACAATATATTTCCGCCATTGAACATAGTAATGCCTTTATATTTAATAATACCTAGGGGCATACAATAATGGCCTTGTACTAATTAATTCCCCTGCATACACTACTGCCCTTGTATTAATTAATTCCCCTGCATACAATAATGCACTTGTAGTAATTAATTCCCCTCCATACAATAATGTCCTAATACTAATTAATTCCCCTGCATACATTAATGACCTTCATTCACTTGCATACAATAAATCGCATGTACTAATTAATTCCCCTGCATACAATAATGACTTTGTACTAATTAATTCCCCTGCATACTATAAATCCCATGTACTAATTAATTCCCCTGCATACAATAAATCCCATGTACTAATTAATTCCCCTGCATACAATAAAGCCCATGTACTAATTAATCCCCTTGCATACAATAACGCTCAATTTAATTTACAAAGAAAGATATTGATCATACATTGAGACTACTCTCACGCTTTTAAGAATCGTATCATTAGTTATACAGATTACCTTTAATCTACAGATTTATTTGTTTGTTTGAATCATTGTTTTAAATATGTTTCAAGTAACGAAGTAACCGTAGGAGATATAATATCCATTTGTTTTCAGTATTATGAAACGGCAATCATCGGAGAGCAACGGTGAAAGAAGTGATAAATAAATAAAAAATCGAGTCACACGGTCGAGATCGATTTTCATTCGCCTTAATAACATAGCGAAGTCGGTTACAATCGTTGCACGATATATACATATAAATATATCAACAATGTACGTACGTGTCAGAACATAATAGGGTATTTGACACTATTCAATTAAACGGTAAAAAAATATATACTATTAACCGGTTTTAAAACAATACTAAATGCCAGTAATTATTTTATTATAACTGACAAAGAAATATATCTGCAATTTTAAACGTTATTTTATGATGTTGAAACATGCGAGTCGTTTACTTTTACATAAATTGACTTGCCATGTATTTTATTTTACATACACATTATACATTTAATTATTTTCTCTATATATTTTTTTTAAGTAAGCATCGGTTATCGTTTAGAAACAAGGAAAATGAAGGTTTTCTCATTTATATTATCGTGTCGATTGTTAATTCTTGAAATGTGAAAGTGTTGAATACCTTATTCTGCTCTAGTTTATTGGTTGTTTGGTATTTTATTATTTTGTTTTAATTTTACCTATATACACTATATAGGTTTTTTTTTTACATTAACATGGTGAATATGCATGTTGTAAGGGGTGAATTTTATTTTATTTCTCACTCGTTTAACGATTTCATTATTGTTCTAAATAATTTAGCTAAAAAAATCCACCAACCACTCTGCTCCCTGTTTTTATGAATTCTCATATCCTTATTAATCATTTGAATAGTACTCTTATCAAGATTAAAAAAAATATTATAAATTTATTTTTTGGTGGAATTTCAAATATTATTAATTCAGTTCTAACGATAATTTAAAAATTTAGTTCAATGAAAAAAAATTAGTTCAATGAAATTTTCTTAGAATTATGTTTTATGTGTAAATATCACGGTAAAACCGATTCTAGCAATGAGCGTTTGTTTGTTAATTATGCAAATAAATATGCTTTTTATAATAATATCACTAGAATTGTTTTTTGCCGTGATATCTAATTTTAATTAATGTAAACTATCAACTTATATACTGTTATATAATTTACGATAATAGTGTGTTTAAATAATAATCTTAACTATATAATATATACTTTCAATAAGTGTATCAAACTTCATGGAAACTTATCAGCGTCATTAAGATAATATTTTATAACTGTGACAGACTGAGCCAATAGAGGTCAATATGGTTTTATTTTTGCTGGAATAGAAAATATGATAATATTATCCTTTGCCATTCCCACATCTTATGCGTATGGTAATGTGATAAATTTAATTGTTGGAACGAAGTTCCTTACGGCAGGCTTGGAGGAGATAGAAATTTTGCTGCGCGACCGAACTGAAAAAAATGTGATAGTAAAACCGTAATGAAAAGTGCGTGAAATAAAACCGTTAAATGAGACGTGCGCAGGCGCGACTGTCGTATACACAAGCGAGTAGTGTAATTATTTCTATTTCTATGTAATTTTATGTTGTCATACAAAAATAAAGAGACATATTTTGTTATTTTAATTGATAATTTGAATTACGATTACATAAAATTGAGCACGATTTTTTTTTGCAAATTGTGTCGATTCTACATTAGCCGAAGGACCTTCGTTCCTACCTGGTGTCCCACGACACCACATTCTTTTTTATGGTATTAAAATAGTATAACTATTGATTAATGTATCTGTATTCAAAAAAATCCCAATTAAGGTCTAATGCAGTGTTTCCCAATGTGGGGCCTACGCTCCACAGGGGGGCGGGCAATTTAGAAATGGAGTCGACACGATTTTTTATTATATGTTTTGAAATTTTACTTATGATGTTTTGATAACAAGTTCATAGTGATTTCTTCCTAAATCTTATCATTTACATTTCTTAAGGGAACAAAACAATTGTAAAAGGTTTCAAGAGGTTAAAAATTATGTATGAGGGGGCATACAAATTTTAGAAATGGTAAGGTGAGGCATGACCTAAAAAGGTATACACTGCTCTAATGTTAATGGAATCAAAACTTCATTCGTCTACTATTTGAGAAAATTGTGTAAATACGAGCGACATACGAAGGAAGCGGTATACTATTGTGGCCGTTTACATCGCAATATATATCCTGCAACTATAATCAGTGTTGTATGATATCAAAATTCACACATATTAATCGTGATCATGAATCAAAATCAGCTTCTCCGTTCAGTAATTTTTATTATAATATATCTATACAAATAAATCGTAAACTAAAAGCAATTATCATTATCCAAAAATAATTCTACTAGTTGGTTTCCATTCATACCTAAAACGATTTTTAATTAAATTATTTTATATTGTAAAGGGTCAAAATTGCCTTTCAATCATCCTCTGGAGTCTAACCAGAGTTTGGTGTTAAATTCGATTTTGTTATGAGATATTGGCTAATATTTAATATTAACCAGGATTTGCATAGGTTCCACGTGTACTTGATTTTTTCCAAGTTAAATCTAATTTGAACTTTCGTAATGAAATAAAAACCTTAAAATTTTGGTGCTCGTTCTGATTCGATGTTAAAATACATTAAATTTCCTTCGTATATTCAATACCATTATCAATTAGCTATTGGTTATAAATTAACTAAATATAAATCTAAAAACATTCAAATTGATTTCTCTTGTTGAAATTATAAATCATGTCATTATATTTTGTTATTAAAATTTGATCCCACGTTCATAATGCATGTTTCAATCGTATAAGGTCGAGTTAAAGAGGACTGCCTTAATTAGTTCACGTGTACTGTGTACGAATAATCTAACATTGGGTGACGAAACTCTTAAACAAATACATACCCACTTACGAGTGTGGGTGGTTGTTACACTGACGATTAGGATGCTAGATAAGGAGTTCGTCACTTCTTCTAATTTAATGCTGGTTTATTTTCACAATTTCTTGCCATCTCTGTATATTTTCTTCCTGATTGAACTAGTTCGATCGGGAATATGTTTCCATTAGCGAAATAGACATATAAAATCTTTATTTTACCCGTGATTTTAGATTGGCTGGCGAACACCTTAAACACACCATTCTCATCTACGAGTGTTAGTCTATACTCTGAGGATTATATATTAATATACTAATGCCCGTTTATTTTCACTATTTCGTGCCATCTCTGTAGATTTGTTTCCGGAATTGAATAGATCGATAGGTCTATCCTCCCATTAGAACATTAGACAATAGAAAACTTTAATTCACTAATGATATGAGATTGAGTGACGAACTCCTTAAACACACACATACTCATCTCCGAGTATAGGCGGTTGCTACACGGATGATTAGAATGTTAGATAAGGAGCTCGTTACCTATTTTAATATGGTCCTTTTTAATGTCGGGTTTATTTCACGATTTCGCTTCATCTTTGTATATTTGCCTGGATGGGTTAGGTTGATCGGGCTATTATCCCATCAAGATAATACACTAATAAAAACTTTACTTCTCGACTAATATTAAGATGGGTGAATATACATTTGAGAGTTTTTGAGATTGGAGATGATTGGTAAGCAGAGGATTAGGATGTTGGAAAAGGAACTCGACACTCATTTTTATATTTCTTGTGAATTGAAGTTTATACTTGTGTACTGAAAATATTCCAGAATTAACTATAAACGAACATAAATGAAAAAGAATGACCTATTAAATATTTTTTTCGTTATACTTCCATTTTAACAGCTCATAAATGTCACAGTAAAAATATATCTTATATATTATCGCAGAAATGATAAAATAATCGTTATTAAAATGTAAGTCGATTAATTAGTAAGATTGTAGTAAACGTTTATAACAATGAGGTGGAATCGAATGCCATTATTATCCAAATTTTAATATATTATTTATGATTTATTTGCTTTAAAAAATTCCAATTACACACGTTCTTTTAATCAATGTAACGTATACCACGAAAATATATTCTCCTACCTGAATGTCAAACTGTAAAATTTTTCATGTCTAGTAGATATGAAGTACGTTTGACAATAAATTTCCAAACAAATGCGTAGGTCGTATTTCATTAGACGTATAGAAAAAAAAAGATTAACACACACGTGGTCTACGATAAATTGCAAAGACTGTACAAAATTCAGACACACGCAATTTTATTGTAATAATTTAATCATTTCCCGATCGAAATGCACATTAAAGAAATAATATATAATTTGTAAATTAGTTTTACCGTTTACAGAAATTATAACAATTGTAAATTAATTTGTCAACAATCGACATTTTGATAATTTGACATTATAATTTTTAGCTTTATTTACGACCAAATAAACTTTACGCCTCCGTTGTTTTTTACTTTATTTATTTACTTTTAGAATGGTCATTCGCTAAAATCGTTGTTTAGTCTTAAAAGGCATTATAAAATTTTAATCTATGAATTAATTCTTCCTAAACATTTTTTTTTAAAGAAAACGTTAGTGGGTAGCATTTTAATCGTAGTGTTTTATTAGTATTTTCGGTCGCACTTTAAATACATTTTACACACGATTGATTTATCCGATGCTGGTTCAACTCACCTCATTGTTGTATGTTATTGTAGATGTAACGGAATTATAGTTACAAGCTTAAATGTTTTTATGTAACTGTGTCGGGAATTGTGCGCCAATCAATTTTAAATGTAAACTTGGGTGGCAAGTGTAATCTCTTGTTTGAACAACTTTTTCTAACATTTTCCATATTATTTGCTCAATTTTATCGATGAGATGGTTGATATTTTTAATTATTTATATCCTCTCAAAAAAACCATCGATCGTAAATCAGTTTACAGACGTCTTGACTGACTTGAATTATAAATAAAAAGTTTTCAACGATTTAGGAACAAATTATATGTATTGTTGCATCTTTGGGGAAATTATTTATAATCTTGCAAAAAAACATCGATCGTAAATCAATGTATAGACGTCTTGACTGACTTAAATTATAAATAAAAAGTTTTCAACAATTTAGG
>JACEII010000031.1:3755637-3765989 GCA_014332785.1 Antheraea mylitta | reverse complement strand
ATCGATCGTAAATCAGTTTACAGATGTCTTGACTGACTTAAATTATACATAAAAAGTTTTCAACGATTTCGGAACAAATTTTATGTATTGTTGCGTCTTTGGGAAATTATTTATATTCTCGCAAAAAAAAAAACATCGATCGTAAATCAATGTACAGACGTCTTGACTGACTTAAATTATAAATAAAAAGTTTTCAACGATTTAGGAACAAGTTTTATGTATTTTTGCATCTTTGAGGTATCATAATGCGAAGTGAGTAAATGCACTTCTTCATAAAAAATATCATGACAGTATAAATAATGATGAAAGTTACTTCTATTAGACCATAGATGACCACAGTTGATTTATTATACATAGTCTTTCTTATTCATAGAATTGCATTTTATTCAATGATCTTCAGGTTTGATCGCATTCTCATTAGGTGTTAAAGTGATGATGGGATAGGAAATAATAACACTTGACGGGGATTTGCTCTAAAATACAACACATCGCACCGTTCTATGGGACCACACGGTGATCTCACTAAAAATTGAGCAGTCACGGGACGCCTGACAGATGTGAAGCATCGAAATTGTTTTGTATAAATTATATGCGTAAAAGAACAGATTACGATAGGTATCAGCTATGGCATAATGAAAAGATAAAGCATGACAAATTTGTTCCATGTTTATTGACATGTTTATGTACTGTTTATTTACATAAATATTAATTTTTATTAAATACATAAAATTCAACTAGGTGCAGGCGCGGTGGGTTTGGCAGTATTTATCACTAGTAGAACGAGTGCCTGATAAAACAGCTGGAATCTTATTTTTATAGAGATGGGTTGCAAATGTTTTTGAGTATTTCGTTAATAGTGCTGTAATGTTCGTGTTTTGCGTCGCCACGCCAAAAATCGGGTGTATCTTCCGCCTGTAGATGTTTCACATCAAAAACCCCGCTTTTTTGTAGCCATGTCGCTTTACTTGGGAATTTGTATTAATTGTATGCATTAATTGTCTTTAATACCAAATGTGTTATTAAATTACGAAGTGTCTTTCGATTATAAACATTATCAACATAGAGGTGAAACATGAAAAAGGATCGTAAATCGATAGAAAAAATTTGGGCAATATCCAAAGATGTAAATGAAACGGCACTGGCACATTTAAGCTTATAGAAACTTTAGTTATTATTATGGAGGCTGATTATAGGGTTTGCTTTAGGAATTTATGGCTTAGTGTAACTAAATAATAATGTGTTTCACTGTTATTGGCCCACGGTGTGCGAAATCAGAATTCTGGATAATTTAAAATTTTGTTAAATATTTCTTACCAGATGAATAAATTTCTTTTGGGTATATTTGAAATATTCAGCAGGGGAGTAATTCATCCAGATTTTTTATAATGGATACTTGTTTATTATTTGCTTTGGTTGATTATTATTAATAGATCAAACATTTTTATAGTAATTTCGATTCAAACTAAATGACGATTTTTTTATTTTAAATTGATCTCCGAAATTAGTATAGAGGTTCTTTGAAAACATAAATTTACCGTTCTTCTGCGTCCTGTTTAATTTCGACTGCTTTTCAAATGTCATTTTTATTTTTTAATATTTTATTTTTTATTTTATGATGACAATCGTCAAATTTAGACGAAAATATCTGTTGGATTGTTCTGTTTTAGTGATTATAAATATAATCCCGTTACATCATTAGATTAAGTACCGATTTGTATTTAAAATAATATTATCATATTCATGTGTAGTGTTTTAAGATTCGTAGCGTAAGTGCTTAGCCATAGATATTCAAAAGTTTGGAAGTTATCATAACAGTATAAATAGTAAATCGTTGTTAAAAACGAATCCTGTGACAGACATTACACTTGTATACCCGTGTACTGCGGGAAAATCGTTTATTTAGTGATAATTATGTAGGCGCGACAAGAGTATAATTTGAGGGCCGACTTTTACTATATTTTAAAAAGTGACGTTCATGGCGCAAAAAGAGAAAAGGATGAATTACTAGAAATGATTAAGATACACGAACGATTGAAATAGCGTCATGAGAATACTTATTTTCGTCCTTATATAACTCTAGTCGAAGGTGACAGGAATGCGAAATGAATTTTTAAAGAGTTGACTGATTGGAAGGTACTTGGTGGTAAGGTTTTTTAGTTTTTAAAATAATATAAATTAAAACATGCATTGTTATGAGACAACTTCTGCCTGTCTGTGTTTGTGTCCTGTCCGAGCTCGTAATCCTCGTAGTTACTGCTAATAGCGGGAATATCTAGCTCGATATAAATTAAATCGGTAGTCTTTTAGACACTAAGTTTTGCATAAACTACAGCACCAAGTAAAATACGCATTTATGATACATTCTACGCTGTACGTCTCCAAGCAAGTTAAGAAGCCTCTATTTTAAAGTACTATTTAAGCTGGCTATTTGTGCAATCTCTAATTTATGATGGTCTGTTCATTTTATCTCCAAAGTTTTGTATATAGAACGCATATCGAAAGTATTTAACTGACGATCTTGTGAAAATATTACCCAGTTTTCTCTTCTCTACAAGAGTAAGCTTAAGATGCATGTTTGGTACACCATCATTATAATTTTATTTCTAAGGTGTTTATTCATCTACACTTCTGGACTGCGTTTCAAGTATGGACGTTGTCTTTTGATCCCAGTTTCTAGTTACGATTAGTCCCGAGTAGTAAAATCTTTTAACAACTTCCAAAGAGTTGCTATTGCAACATGATTGTTGATTTTCTCGTACACACTATCTTTTCTGTTCATATTAGTAGAAGAGTACGTCGCGAGATAATCTATTTACCATATTTTGGAGTTCATTAGTAACCTTACCAGAAAGACTGTCGTTAGCAAAAAGAATTATTAATGTTAACTTCTACCAACCCTGGAATTAAAATATCCTGTTGGCATTAAATGGTTTCTTATTTTTCGTTAATGATCTTTTGTGGGTGGCGATAATATTTTTTTTTTCTAAATGAAAACGCTGTTGGCTTGGAAATGTCTTTAAAGCTTCACAGAACTATGACGATAATGGAATTAAGTCTTGTACATAGTTGTCGCTAAGGATTTCCATACTCTAAAGGAAAAGACCAATGGCGTGACAGACTAGTATCTAATTGGCAGGGATTTAATCAGCTATACCGAACTGTAACTTGTCAGTGAACCTACGCTGGGAGCTCTCACTGTCAATAGTTACGTTTTACTAATTCGTGTTAATCTATAATGGTAATACGTATCGTTCAATCGTAATTAAGGAGACGTAGGCTTCTTTCTGATCGGTCACAAGTGAGTGTTTTAACAGTTTAAAAAATTTGACTAAATCCGTAAAGTTTCTTTCCTTTATTGACGTATACATAACCATCTATTAAAAGTTACAGGTAACGGTGTACTAACTTTTACTATGATATTGCAAATTTATAGCACAAAACTCTTCAATCTTATAATTCTATTAACGCCAAAAGACCTTGATTCTTAGAATTTCACCTCTTCTAATATTGTAGTTACATATTTAATTTAAAAAAGAAACTCTGCGGTAATACGTATTATGAAAAACTATGGAATTTATATAGCCAAGTTTTATTATATTGTATTTCTAAAACTTTAATAAACTTTTTCAAGATATTTTTTTTCAATGTGGTATGAAAGTTACAAATAATTTTCATTTGGTATCCACAAAATTAACTAACAAAATTAAATTGACACAACTTTGAAACGTATATCTTTGCACTTAGTTCTTAACTTTATATGAATTTATAAACATGTTATTACCTGTTAGGAATATCTATCTAGATTGAATACTTTTTATGGAATGTATTTACTTGTAATACTTATTAAGGCGGAGTTGTTTTTTCTATCTAAACAGATTTACTTGTTTATTACGTCTAAGCGTCAAATAATTTATTAAATAAACATGCTTTCTGCTTTTTAAAATTCTACACACTCTTTGTTACAATAAGTTATTCTAAATCATATCTCTCGTATGATACGTCATGTTTAATTTTAAATTATGTATGATTTATTTTATTATTTTAAATATAAATAATAACTTTCAAACTTTTGAATTACATTATTACTCGTATTGTCTTTAGTATCGTAGACTGTAGAACTTTTAAAACAAGTATTTTGTTTTTATTATAAATCCAGCTTTTACCGGAATGATACTGATCCAGTTTCAGTTAATGACATTATAATGAAAATGACGATATAATAGATATAATCTGTAATAGCAATTCTGTAGATGTTTTGGAATTAATAAATGTTGAATATACATATAAGGTTTTTTAATTATATCATATAGTCATAACCTACCTACCCGCGTGCATTAAGTAAACACTGGTGGCGTATTAAAATAAAAAAAAAAATAGACTGTGTTAATAACTATACATTATTTACTATTAATTTCACATATCAGTTGATAAGTGATTACAAAAATTGTTTGTGAAGTACTCTGTGCCCAAATAACGGAATTTATAAGTGCCTGTTTCGAAGAGATAACCCGTGTTACATAACATTGCCTCTAAGACGACAGATTAATATCACTGCACAATACACAGTGAGTCCTTGTTATTATTATTGTTACGAGACTATAAACATTTACAGCAATTCATATAATATAAACAATAAGTCAACCAAGTCTACAAAAATATCGTTACAACATTGAATTAATAAGCAGCTCAATTTGAACTTTGGACTCTTCAAGCGTCACTGTCCGATAGATACTGTTGGCTATTTTCGAACACCTAGATGTGTTATCTCTGGATTAGAGGTTTACTACTACTACACACAGCTCAAGTGCCGGGTTCAAATCACTGTGCAACCTCAACTTTTTGTGTAAAGAAATATTTCTAAAATATAGAAACTTAGATAATCATCATGGTTCAATGCTCAATTTGTAACACAAACATACTTGTTACCCAGAAACGAATTAGATGTTCTCAATCTAACTGTCAATATAACTATCATCAGGAATGTGTAAAATACAACGAGTCGAGCCAAAGCCGTTCCAAATGGATATGTCCTAATTGTGTGTCTCTGCAACAGAAAGGAGATAACACAAACTCACTCGTACATGGAAAGTTACTACATTCAGAAATATCTAAATCTTCTCCTTCATTGTCACAGCTTACCCCACAAACTTCAATGTTTCAAGAAGATATTATGAGTGAAATTAGAAGCTTGAAAGAGGATATGTTAATAAAATTTAACAATCAACAAACAAGTCTTGATACTTATAATTCGACATTATCCAATGTGAGACAGGAAATACGTGATCTTGGATTAAAATTCTCTCAAATCCGAGAAGAATTAAACGAAGTTAAAACGTCAATAAATTTTCTATCAGAATTCCACGATGAACAAGTGAATATTAATAACAATTTAAATACTTCTACATCAAAATTAACAGCACAAAATTCCAAGTTGTTGACACAAATCGACGATTTAAAGTCCAAATTGTCCCATTTAGAACAAAGAACACGAGAAACTAACATTGAGATTCAAGGTATTCCACAAAAAAAGAGTGAGAACTTACTATCAATTACTAAAAATATATGCTCTGCTGTTTCTTTCAACATAAGTGATGCCGAAGTTTTAAGTTTTAATCGAGTTGCGAAATTACACCCTGAATCACAGCGGCCTCGTAGTATAATAGTTAAATTTAGTAGTCAACGTGTACGCGATCAGCTCATAGCTTCAATTAAGATGTTTAACAAAAGTAATGAAAAGAATAAACTGAATGCATCTCACATTGGATTATCTGCAGAAAAAATTCCTATATTCGTTTCTGAGCACCTTTCACCTGAAAATAAAATGCTTCATGCGGCCACTAGAATAGCAGCAAAGGAGAAAAATTACTGCTTCGTGTGGGTTCGGAACGGACGCATATTTGTACGGAAGGATCCAACATCACAAGTAAAATTAATAAAAAGCACTGAATGTTTAAAAAGATTGTAATTTCGTTTTTTGTTTTCCAATTATTTATGGAGTAATATCATTAGATTAATACTAATTAAAATTCCCGTTTAATATTTATTATCAGAATGTAAGAGGTTTAAGGACTAAAACAGAGGATTTTTATTTGTCAGTGTTAAAAAATAACTATGATTTAATAATAATATGTGAAACTTGGCTAAATAATACAATATTTGATCATGAACTAATCGATAACCGTTATAACGTCTTTCGACGCGACAGATCTACAACATCTTCACATAAGACAAAAAAAGATGGAGGCGGTGTTATGGTAGCAGTGTTAAAATCTTACGAAGTTCTTCGTAAAACATCATGGGAGTCATCTTGTGAGGAACTATGGCTTACCTTAACGATTAGTAACTTCTCTTTAAATATATGCGCAGTTTATGTACCTCCTCCGGTTAATTTAGACTATCTGAATACTTTCTTGCAAAATATGTCCTTGATTGTTCAGTCGGATTCAAGTATAATTAAAAACCATTTATCATTTATAATAGGAGACTTCAACTTAGGCGGAATCAAATGGAAAAAGGAAGCATTAGGTGTAATTTCTTCCCCTAATGATTCATCTATAATCAACCTTTTACTGGACACTATAGCTTTTTGTGATTTTCAGCAATTAAACTTTATAACTAATGTATATGAACGCATACTCGATTTAGTTTTTTGTAATAGCACAATTGCATCTGACGTCTCTATTCATACTACAAGTGATCCTCTACTTTCGATAGATTCCCATCATCCGCCATTAATCATTAATGTAAATAAGTATTCCAAACGCACCCTTCATTCAAACAAGAGCCTTGGTTTTAACTATTATAAATGTGACTTTAATGCAGTTAATAATGAATTAAATAAAATTGAATGGCCTTATTTGTTTAACGGAATCAAAGACGTTGAGCATATGGTTGACATTTTTTACAACATATTGCATGACGCTATCAACAAACATACTCCACATCGCAAGCCACGTAATGAAATATACCCAATTTGGTTCAGTAAATCTTTAATTAAAGCCCTCAGAGAAAAATCAAAAATTCATAAAATATATAAAAAATACGGAAATTTAAGAGATAAATTAGAATTTAATATTCTGAGAAGACGTTGTGACGTACTAATCAAGGAATGCTTTAATATTTTTAAAAAGAATGCTGCTGATAATTTGCGTAAACAACCAAAATACTTTTGGAATTTCTTAAAAAACTCAAAATCTAATAATAGTTCAATACCAAATGAAATGTTTTGGGATCGAGACACGGCCAAAGGTGGGCAAGCGATAGCAGATATGTTTTCAAAATATTTCCAAAAAGTTTATGAATTATCATATTTTACGTCACGCCACTTACCATCACACTCCAGTATTCATTGCAACCTAGCTCCATTCCATAAATGTATAATAGAGGAAAATGAAGTTTTAAATCATTTAAAATTATTAGATCCTAAAAAAGGACCAGGCCCAGACCTGATACCACCAATTATACTTAAAAACTGTGCTCAATCCTTATATAAGCCTCTGTCATATATCTACAATGTTTCTCTTGACGTGGGAGTTTTTCCAACCAAATGGAAAGAAGCGTATGTAAGTCCTATCCCCAAGTCTGGGGAAATCGCAGATATTACAAACTACAGGCCCATATCCTTATTATCCACGTCCGGTAAGGTATTGGAGTCAATTATACATGAACGATTATTTTTCCATTTTAAACAGATAATCCATGTCAATCAACATGGTTTCATGCCGAAAAGGTCTACTAACACCAACTTAATCAATTATGTGTCAGAGATCGTAGAAGCCATTGATTGCCAAAACGAGGTGCATGCTATATATATGGATTTTAAAAAAGCTTTTGACTTGGTTAATCACAATCACCTGATATTAAAATTGGAATACCTAGGTATTCATGGTTCCTTACTTAGATGGTGCGAATCTTACATTAAAAACAGATCTCAGTTAGTGATGATTCGAGGTTTCAGGGCTCAAAAGTATAAAGTCCCTTCTGGCGTCCCGCAAGGTTCTCATTTAGGCCCGTTGTTATTCTTAGCTTTTATAAACGACATTACTAGTATTGTAAATTCCAACCATCTACTATACGCCGATGATTTAAAAATATATCGTACAGTTAAGAACACCACTGATGTTGATATACTACAAAATGACTTAAACAACATTCAGGAATGGTGTAAATCAAATGGTATGATACTTAACTCAGATAAGTGTATCCACATAAAATTCACAAGAAAGAAAATGCCGATTCCAGCAGTTTATCACATAAATGGTACTGCTCTCTCCGAAGTTTCCTCGATTCGGGATCTGGGTATCACTATAGACGCCCAATTAAATTATAGATCGCATATAGATTACATAATCAAGAAAGCAGCGCAATTAGCAGGTTTTATAAATAGACAAACGAAACTATTTAAACAACCATCCTTAACAACTTTACTCTATAATACATTTGTTCGTGGCATCTTAGAATATTGCAGTACTGTATGGAACCCATGCTATCAAGTCCACATTGACAGAATTGAGCGAGTCCAAAAGCAATTTTTATATCATCTTGCATTCTTCGATAATCAGTGTCGTAATCTAGACTCATACAATAAACGATTATCACATTACAATATGGAGTCACTGCAAATTCGTAGAAAAATGACTGATGTTGTTTTTCTATACAAACTAGTACACGGGCACATTGATGCGCCAGAGATATTAAAAAGATTGTCCTTCTGTATTCCTCGTTCATCTAGTCGTTTAATTAACCGTATAACATTTACCTTGCCAAAATCGAGAACCAATGTAGTTCAGCATTCCCCCATTTATCGTATGTGTTCGTCGTATAATAACATTCAAAAAGATATTGATTTGTTTCTCTGTTGTCCTTTGGCCTCATTTAAAACCAAATTAAAGGAACATTATCGTAATAACTCCTGAAATTATTACACTCTTATAACTGTTATTTTTGCTTTTGTTTTAGGTATAACAGATAGTATTAGTGTTGATCATCTTTTTTTTGTTGTGTATTTTATTTTTAAGGTAAATTTTAATTTTTAATTTATATTATTTTATATTTCTTTAATACGCACCGTTTTAATAATGCAAGTTGTGTTTACGTCCAGAAGTGTTTAGCTTTAAGTATATTTTTTAGAAATTGTAATAACAGATTGTAAGATTAAACACAGTTTCGTAGACCTAATAAAAAAAAAAAAATTATGCGAGGTGCCATAACAACAAAACATGATACCTACCAACATATAACTTTCGGTAAGTTTACAGTGAGGCCAAATAATAATAGCTTGAATACTTATTTGGTTCTCTGTTGTCCATTCTAAATAATTGTATAAACTGTATTATATTATTATTGTGGTATTATTAATTGGCCTACACTTATATTTAAAGTCGGTGGCTGCTGCAGAAGACAGCCTTTTTGGGCAAAACAACTTCTTTTATCATATATTTTACTTAACAATATACTACGTCTATCTGATCTTAACAAACGCACAAAAGTGTTGATTTTCTGGTTTTGACTCTGGCTAATTGTATAACTTGACAAAATTAAATTTTAGCATAATACAGTAAGTAACAGTAATTATTTTGTAAATATACATATTTATCTAAGGCGTGAGGTATACAAGTGTTATATTTCCCTTTATGAGTCTAATCTGGAAAAAATAAAAATACTATCTATAAAGTGACTCACTTCACACTAGTAGAATTCATATCTATGAAACTCCAATATTAAAAAGTTGAAGCTGAAGTTTGTGATTTTGGGTGTTCGGAATAATCTCTGGTACTACCTACTGATCCGATTTTGAAAATTCTTTCACTATTAGAAAGGTGTATTAGATTACTTATTTTGGTAAATATATATTTACAATAATTCATCACAATAAATGTAATTACAATTATCATAATTATATAATACGGCGTCCGTTGCTGGAATGATTTCATATAAAATGATAAAATCCATAGAAAATTAATTATTGTTATCTTAACAAAAAATACGAGACACCATATTTCTGAGTATATCTCAACCAAAACAATGTTTTTATGTAAAAAAGAAAATAAATGTTACAATAACGAATTACTAAAGTTGTTAGATACAGGTTTCATGTATACTTTACAAATTTTTATTACAATAAATAACTACATGAAAATTTCATGGAGAGAGAGTGTGTTTTTACAGCATCTTAATTGATGAAGTTGGTTAAAAGACAACGGAAAATTAAAACTAAAAGCCGGTAAAATTATTGCGTTGTTGCTAGAATAACAACAAATGGAGTCAGGAGAGCAACCTGGAAGATATTTCTTACTAATATATATAGGATAGTTAGGAATCACAATTAGACCCGGTTGGTATCCCTACAATCG
>JACEII010000031.1:3740120-3755627 GCA_014332785.1 Antheraea mylitta | reverse complement strand
TAACACAGTGCGCATAACATATTTACTGCTAATTTTTCTCTATGCCAATTTAAAAATGCACCGCAACTTTACGCGATAACACTAAGGCAGTATACATTTGTGTTTATCGTCATCAATTCTGTTTAGTACTACTATCTCTTTTCCCATCCCATTTTCGACTTTATTATTGATTATATCTAAATATTAACAAAAGTTGCAGTATTTTGGAAAAGAAAGTCCAATAAAAGTCTCAGGCAACACTGGTGGTGTATATCAATTATTCCAAAAAATTATTGCGTCTGACAACACTTTTATGTTCGTATCAACACGCCTTATGAAGCATAACTATAGTCTGCGCCACGAAAGAAGTCCCGTAGACGCAGCGCTGCAGTCGCGAGACATAAAGTTACCAGCTTCGTTTTTTCAAATAGAATAAAGAAATTTAAAAATAAGGAGAGAATCTAGGGAGTTTGTTCCAGACATTAACTTCGTAATATGTTAGACGGATTTTAGCGCATTGTTTACATTCTTCATATAAAAAATTCAATGTTTCAAGCAGAGTATAAATTCGTATGCGTATAAAAGTAATTTATTAAATGATTAAGGTAATGCTTCTGTGACTTTTTGTTACTACTCACCATTAACAGATTTTGATGAATTTTGCTGTATCGATATAATTGTACAAAAAAATAAGTTAATAAAATAAAAGAGGTAGTCATTTATTAGATTGTTTATGTTATTTAAGAACCAAATGAATATATATTTTAATTTGTAATAAAGTGCAACCGCAACCCTATATACAAATATGCTTTGTGACCGCTAATCTGGATAATACGCGACTAAGAAAATGTTAGGCACCTGACTTTAATATTGCTAAAATAAAGTGCGGCTGTCGCATCTACACTTATAAAAATATTTTAGCTACATACATAATTTTATATAATCAATACCGTCTTGATGAAATGATGAAGCGATGATGGATCAGTGGTAATTAATATGAACTGCCGATATATTTATTTTTATTCTTATCATGACGTCAAATTTGTATGAAAATATTGCATAGATTTAAAGCAATTAATATTGTATGGCAGCCCCAACAACCACAATCGCTCGTATTTACAGCTCACAACAACAACATGGCGGATCTGTCAATTTTAGTTCTACATTTTGCCGCAGGACTTCTTTTATGGCGCGGATTATATTCCAGATTTTAAAACTGCATTTCGCATGACTATATATATTTCAGAATATCAAAGACAGATCGAGCTTTTGGCGGGAACTTGAAATATCATGTAGCAGACTTATTATTTTATTCATAATCTTGTGTAAATTGGCTCTATCTATACTAATACTATAAAACGGTAAAGTTAGTGAGTTTGTGACGTTGCTATGCTGTGACGTTGTAGGGGGTAATCTCAGGACAGTAGTTTCTGTAGTTCCGATTTGAAAATTTATTTCAGTGTTATATAGCTCATTCATCGAGAATGGTTATATATCAGCACGCTTAGACCAATAGGAGCGTAGCACAGATGAATGTTTCAAAATCGGGATGTTTTTTCCTATTGAGGACGCGAACGAAGTCGCGGGCAGAGACTAGTATTATATAATATTGCCGGTGTTTTACGTAATATCGCTTGGTTATTATGCACAAGTGAAGTGGATCGAAAATTATGTTATGAAGTATAAATTCAAAATTGCCACAATTTCTGGAAAGTTCTAACAAGACTGCTGCCATCTTGTTCAGATTGTATTTTGAAGGGTACTTTGATATAATCAAAATCAAAATTACTTTTTCTGTTTAGGCCCTAGTAAAGCACTTATGAACGTCAAAAACTACCACCGGTTCGGAAACAACCCAGTCACCGAAAAGAACCGGCAAGAAACTCGATCTGGTTTATCTTTTCAACAAATATATATGATATTTAGACTATATTACATACATGACAAAAATGTTTTTAATAGATGCACAGAGATGAATCAATTCCATACATCACTATTGTTTAGATACTGAACCACTCTATAATAGCCTTTTGAGACCAAAACCCGCTTGACATGGCGCTTAAATTCACAATCCGGCAAATCGGTAATATCTTTTGGAACTTTGTTATAGAACCGTACACTAATTCCCAAAAAACTATTACTCGTTTTACTTTGTCTAAAACATGGGATAACCAGTTTATCACGGTTCCTAGAATTTAGATTATGCCGGCCTTTTACGAAATCCATCTTATCAAGGTTCTTTCGGATATACATTAAATTATTAAGAATATATTGGGAAGGCAGAGTTAAGATACCCAATTCCTTGAACTTAGTATTTAAGGATTCGCGAGGTCTCATATAGTAATTTGAATTTTGTATTTGAAATTCGAGCAATTTCCCGTTTTTGTAATAAAAATATGGTGTCTACCTCAGCTGCTCTCCCCACAACAGAATGCCATAAGACATTAAGCTATGGAAATAGACGGAGTAGAGTAACCTAGCAGTGGTAATATCAGTTAGCTGGCGAATCTTACATACTGCAAATGCAGAAGAACTTAATTTGCTTGTCAATTGTTTAATTTGAGGACCCCATTGTAATTTTGAATCTAGTGTGATACATAAAAATACAGTATTATCAACTAACTCTACAAAATTCCCTTCAATTTTGATGCTACTATCAACTCGTGGAATATTAGGCAAAACAAATCTTATACATTTTGTTTTGCCTGTATTTAGTACTAAGTTATTTAATGAAAACCAATGAGAAAAATAGAAATCGGTCCTTTTCACTTTAAATATAATTGAAGTATCGTCTGCAAAAAGCATCATATCAGTACAGTTATTGACCATTACCGGTAGATCTATGTATATTAAGAATAAGAACGGCTCTAGAACTGTATTCTAGACGGTTAGCTAAATGATAGCCAGACGAGACAGGGCTCTCCCTGAGGGACGCCAATTCGCACATAGCATCCTGCAGAGGTTACCCCTTGTATGTAACTTTTTGACAACGATCTTCTAAGTAAGAGACTAGAAGGTCGAGAGAAGTTCCACAAATACCACAATGTTTTAATTTTAGAATAAGCGTACTATGGTCAACGCAATCAAAGACCTTAGATAGATCGCACAACATACCAATTGCATCATGCGACTCCTCTCAGGCCCTCAATATATAACTTATGAGCGTTGCACCAGTGTCAGTAGTAGATTTAATTTCGTAAAACCAAACTGTTGACCATCCAGAAACTTATGCACATTGAAATAGTCCACTAATTGGTTGAGCATAATCTTTTCGTGCTTCAATCAATCATTTGCGTGTTTGATCTTAAGGTTTTATAATATAATAAATTGGATTTCGTGATTAATAAGTAATACATTTACGTTAACGTAATAAATATTACGTTCACAATCATTCGATTGTTTTTTTTTTTATATATTTTATAGAAGGCAAACGAACAGGTAGGTCACCTAATGTTAAGTAATCACCACCGTCCATAGACACCAGCAACATCAGAAGAGTTGCAAGTCTGTTGTTAGCCTGTGTTGGTGGGGAAGGGGGCAGGGGGAAGGGGAAGGGAGGGAAGGAGGGGAGGTGGGCCTCGGGCTCTCTGATTGATCGAATGAAACAAAACTTTGCAAGCACTGTTACTTCACGTCGGTTTTCTGTGAGAGGGTGGCATTGCCCTTGGTGAGCCGACGCTATCACGCTGAAACCAGTTATAGCTTCAACGTGACTCACCTATAAGATCTTTAATCGGCGTAGAACGCTCAACGCACTTCCCGGCTGGCTCAGCAAATGGCGGCTTGCTGTGAACGTCGAGAAGACGCAGGCCTCTCAGCCGAGATACGCCAAGAAGGCAACCCCACTCCTGACACTCCAGGGGCATACCCTACCATGGAGGGAGGAGGTAAAATACCTCGGAGTGGTTATCGACAGGGGTGTCATTCCGCAAACACGTCGATAATATTATCGCGAGATCAAGGGAGGCGAGGAGAGTGCTATACCCGGTGCTAGCTTCGAAACATCCCTATCGCACCAAACTAGGCCTCTATAAGACATACGTGAGATCTCGGCTCACGTATGCGGCTCCGGCTTGATTCGGTTGCGTATCTGAGACCCATAGACGCAGATTACGAGCCCAACAGAACATGACGTTGAGAACGATTGTCGGAGCCCCACGATATGTGAGGAACGCGACTATCGCTCGCGACCTCAGAGAGCCTAGAAAATTTCATAAGCAGCCTCGCCACGAACATGTTTCGGAGAGCAGACTCATCGGCGCACCCACACCTCCTAAACATTGCGCCGCTTCATACTAGACCTCCCGATGAAGAATTTAAAATGAAAACCGCAAAAAAACAGGCACGGACGCTCATCCGCACATCCGAGCGGGAATGAGCGAGACGCGCCGCAGAAGGCCATATGGAGTCAATAACTCCAACACTAGACACACCCTCATGCGAGGGTGGCGAAAAATTACTTCCGTAAGAGGGTTCGCCCTGACACGGATCCCCGCACCCCCACTCAAAGGGGCGCGAGAAGAGCTCGAGTCGGCGTAGAAACAACGGTGAAGGTAGTTAGGAGCTGATATTCTGTTAGGTATGAACTTCCTTCTCGACTTCCCTTCTTTTTTTCCAATCTTCAATACTGGTATATACTATCTGTCTAATTACTTATATGTCAAACTATACAAAATAGTTCTGGGAGCAAATATTTTTACAAACATTAAAACAGCACAGTTTGACAGAATCCATAATTAATTATAATTATTAGTGTAATTATTAACAACGCAGTTCGGTTTTATATTTTCGTAAAGTCAAAATTATATAATGTATACACATATTTATACCCTCTAAATAATTATATATAGAATCGCCGACTAGTACAACTACCACCGCCAGCAAATTCGCGTCAATGCTTAATTCAAAAGAAAGCAGCATCTGATCATATTATTTTCGTAAATAAATCGACATTTCACGTCACTATTGTAATGTGTCAAATGCTGTCTTTGTTTGCCTCTGTAGGTAGTCGTAGCCTCTGATCTGTAGGTCGTTATGATGTTAATTAGTAAAAATATTTTCCTACAAGTGCCGCCGATTCGAATAAATTAATTACGAATTTATGGCTTCAGGATTATGATACTTTTGGAACTATGATAATAATATTTTGTTTTAATAAACGACGATTTTACATGACGCGATGTAAGCGATCGCGTGTCAGTATTTAGTTTTTAGTTCGTCTTTGGTAATATAGATGGCGTTAGTGTCCACTTTAATAGGATTGTAAAGACACACTTTAGGCACATAAAACAACGCTTAAAGCCACAACAAAGTTTTTGTATGACAAGTAACAAAAAAGATATATACGTTTCGTAGTATTAAAGTATCTCAAGTTCATATTGGTTCTAATTAACCTTATTAGAGACTGTTTGAAGTTTGTCACAAATAAGATGTTACTATATTTGATTGTAAAATTTTATTTGTCTTGTATAGATTAAAATTGATACTACACACTTGTAGGCAATCTTTATGCTGAAGCATATGTTTTATTTCCTCCGTCCATAATGAAAATATTACCGAAATACCCACCAGATATTTCAGATTATAGAATAGGTTCTCCTGCCGCGTATTCCTTTCAGTTCAACAATTACATAGAACGATTTTCAGAACGGTCTGCAAATGCGCGAGCAATGATGTCATTCCTCGAATCTAGACATATTCTTGTTCCGTGTTAATTTTGTAAGCCGTAACCAAATTTAATTTTAGGTTGACCTACACAATGTTTGCTGAAATGTAGTTTTATACCGCTTTCGTATACTCCAACAGATATGTCAGACCTATTGCTACTCGAGTTTGCATACCCTCTGGAATAATTTGTGCATTATGGTTTTCTGGAGTACAATTTATAGATGTTCTATTGTGTGGGGAGACTTTCGACGTTACTGTTTACGGTTTCCCATTTAGTTTTCACAGTTCGGACCTTTGGCCATTATTGGTCGGTCGGAAATTTGAAAATGTTTGAAAATTGTGGTCTTTCTGATATCTATATTGTTTTAAACGTTGACAGAAAACTCACAATAATATATTTATTTGCGAATAATTTCTGCATACACTTGTGGGTAATAAATATAATTGCTATTTGTTATTTTTATGTATCTATCGTTGTATTGTAATTGTTTTTGTAGTAAATGTTGTTATAGCTCGGTAGGGAGAAATGTTCCTTACGCGTTAATATAAGGTAGGTGTGTATTTGTGTGGTTCTGCGTTGTCTATGAGTTCTCTCAGGTGTTCTTTGGATTGTTGTATTTGACCTTGGCTTGTTTATTGACTTCGGACTCGTTTTCGCACCTGACTTGGCTCGCTTTTGCTCGAACGTTGATTTCTCATCTGTATTGACTTGGCTTCGTTTCTTGGACTGTGTTTTTGCTTCTGGATTGGTTTGGCGTTTGTGTCGGACCTCGGGCTTGTGCCTCTTGGTCGCTGAGTGACCCTTGGGTCACCAGCGCACCATGAGTGCCACACGGGGCAAAAAAACCTCACGTGTGAGGAGTGTCAGCGGGAAGGGAAAAATTGTCGAGTTGGACACGGATGTAGAGGACGGGGGGGCTCCCAAGGTGAGCTCCTACCGTAGGGGGACCGCCCGGATGCGCGGGAGTGGTCGGGGGATTATAGGGGAGGCCGACGGGTCATTTGACCGGGCCTTGGCTGGTGGCGTGGCCAATGTGGAGTCGATTCCCGGCTCTGTCGCTGGCTCCGCGGCGGCTTCGGTTGCCGGCTCGGCTGCTGGCTCCTTGCCTAGCTCCGAGACGGAGTCTGAGGGGGTGGACGTGGACGTCATGGACGTCCAGAGATTGAAAGCGCTCGCTGGCTCACAGGTCACCTGCATTTATGAAACAGTGAGGAAGTCGAGAAACCTGGCGGGCCCTTGCAGGGGGGCGTTTAAAGCCGCTGCCAGGACCCTGCAGGAGGTAGTCGAGTCGCTCGCTGAGCGAACTGAGTCGATAGAAAATAGGAAACTTCAAAGGGAGTTAAAAAACCTCCGCCGACAGGTCGAAGACCTGACAGCGGAGAACTTAGCGTGGCGAAAAGAGGCGAATGCAAAGATAAAGATGCCTCCGCCTCCTCCCCCCTTGCCGATACCGGTGGAGTCTGAGTGGCGGCAGGCTCTCACGGAGGCTGTTGATACTCTCCGCACGTCGTTCGGCAATATGTTGAATGCACGTGTGGAGAACCTGGAGCGCCGCCTCCCTCCGGAGGAGTCCATTCGTCCGGCCCTGGCCGGAGACAAGAGGAAGGGCGGAGGGACTGGCGTGGCGAAGACGCATTCAGCTCCAGCGGTAGCCCCGCTGGGCATAGGTTGGGCCGAGCTGCCGGTCCCGGCGGCAGTGACGGACGGCGCGGCGTGGTCCACAGTAGTGGGCCGTAAGAAGAAGACGGCCAGGGCCCAGGCTGTGGCACCAACGGCTCCGACCGTGGCAGCTAAGACCCCACCGGCAAGGCCGAAATTGCCTCCCGCCCCCAAATCGGCTGCGGTCATTGTGACCTTACAAGATACCGCAGCCAGCAAAGGGGTTGGATACAAAGAGGTAATGGTCAAGGCGCGCGAGCACGTCACCCTGGCCGACATGGGCATAGGCGACGTGCGGGTGAGGCCGACAGCCACGGGGGCCCGCAAAATCGAGCTGCCGGGCCATAACAAAGAGAAGGCCACTGAACTGGCCCGGGAGCTCGAGGTGGCGCTGGCCGGAATCGCCACGGTTGCCATCCCCATAAAAAAGGCGGACATCCGAATCGTCGGTCTTGACGATTCGGTGTCCGGGGAGGAGGTATCGGCGGTCGTGGCGGCGAAGGCCGAATGCAAGGCGGAGGACATTAAGGTCGGAGAGGTGAGGAGGAATTGGGTAGGGCTGGGCGCAGTTCACATAACGCTTCCTGCAGAGGCGGCCAAGAAGCTCGTGGAGGCCGGCAAGCTCCTGGTCGGGTGGAGTGTAGTGCGCGTTCATCTGCTGGAGGAGAAGCCTATGCGGTGCTTTAAATGCATGGGCTTGGGGCACACCCGCCCCCTGTGCCCCTCCTCTTCCAGCAGAGGGGAAAGCTGCTACCGTTGTGGTGCAGCGGGCCACAAAGTGGCCGATTGCAAGGCGGAGGCGGCCCGCTGCGCCATATGCGCAGATGCCGGCAGGCCCTCGGGCCACGTAATGGGGAGCCACACTTGTCGGCCCCCCACCACGAAGGGAAGGGACCCCAACGCGGTGGGTCCTAAGGTGATCACCACCAGGCTGGAGGAAAATGCTATGGACCACTAATGGCGCACATCATACGCAGTTTCCTCCAGGCGAATCTAAACCACTGCGCCGCTGCACAAGACTTGCTAGTGCAGTCAGTGGCGGAGTGGGGCATCGGGCTCGCAGTCGCCGCGGAGCCGTACTATGTTCCCTCCCAGCCACAGTGGGCTGGGGACCGGACTGGCTCTGTGGCGATCGTGGCCAGCCGAGGTTCGCCCCTGGTGGTGCGAGAGAGGGGTGAAGGGTTCGTGGCAGCCGTCTGGGGGGAGTACGCCATTGTGGGGGTGTACTTCTCCCCTAACAGGCCCCTGTGGGAGTTCGAAGTGTTCCTCTGCTCCCTGCAGGGAGCTGTCAGGCGGCTGTCGCCGCTCCCCGTGGTCCTCATGGGCGATTTGAATGCTAAATCGAGGACCTGGGGAGCGGCAGCCACGGACCTGAGGGGCGTGGCCGTTGAGGAGTGGTCAGCCGAAGTGGGGCTGTCCCTCCTCAACCAGGGGGACATACACACGTGCGTGCGACAGAACGGGGGGTCTGTGGTAGACGTCTCGTTTGCCACCCCGTCTGTCGCACGCCGTGTCCGGGGTTGGAGGGTGCTCGAGGAGGTGGAGACTCTATCGGACCATCGATATATCAGGTTTGAGGTCTCCACCTCCCAAGCTGGGAGCGGCACCCGCCCCTGGAGGGGCGCGAAGTTTCCCTGTTGGGTGATAAGCCGCCTCAACCGCGAACTAGCGGAGGAGGCGGCCATCGCCCAGGCGTGGGCCATGCCCTCCCCGCAGAATGATGTCGACGCGTCAGCAGCCCGCCTCCGTGATGCCCTCACGGAGGTTTGCAACACGTCGATGCCGCGGAGCGTACACCGCCCGGGCAAACGGGCGGTGTACTGGTGGTCACCGGAGATCGCAGATCTTCGGGCGGCCTGCTCCGCGGCCCGGCGGCTGTTCGGGCGCAGCCGTCGGCGGCGGCACCGGGACCCCGAGGAGGAGACCCGGCTGTATGGCAGCTACAGGGAGCGCAGGAAGATCCTGCAGGCTGCCATCAGCCGGGCAAAGGAAGCGGCATGGGAGGAGCTGCTACAGACACTGGAGGGGGATCCTTGGGGGCGCCCGTATCGGATCGTACGCAAGAAGTTGCGATCCTGGGCGCCTCCGGCGACGGAGTCCCTCCTGCCGGAGGTGGTGGCGAGGGTCGTGGGAGAGTTATTCCCCGACCCTCCACCGCTCTCGGCTCCTCCCATGCCTCCGCCTCAGGCGGAAGTTGAGGAGGTGTCGGACAGTCCTCCCCCAATCACGGAGGGGGAGATAGGGAGGGCTGTTGAACGCCTCCTCCACCGGCGGAGAGCGCCCGGCCCTGACGGGGTCCCGGGCCGGGTGCTAGGCCTTACGCTGGGCCATCTTGGGGGGTGGCTTCGGGAGCTGTTCGACCGATGTTTGGCGGTCGGGCAGTTTCCGAGTCTCTGGAAGTTGGGGCGGCTCTGCCTCATGGCGAAGGAGGGCCGCCCTCCGGACTGCGCGTCCGGATATCGGCCCCTCGTCCTGCTGGACGACGTCGGGAAGGTGCTGGAGAGGGTTGTCTCTTCCCGAGGCGTCCAGCACCTGGAGGAAGTGGGGCCGAATTTGTCGGACGCGCAATTCGGCTTTCGGACAGGGCGTTCCACAGTGGACGCCCTGTGCCTCCTAAAGTCGCTGTCCACGGAGGCGACCTCCCAAGGGGAGAGGGTCTTGGCGGTGTCTCTAGACATCGCCAACGCCTTCAACAACCTGCCGCACGGTGTCATACGGGAGGCTCTCCGATATTTCGGAGTGCCTCCGTATCTGCGGCGGCTGTTGGAGGCGTACCTGGAAGACAGAGAGATCGCCTACGTCGACGGCGACGGGCGGATGGTCCGGCGGGCTACAAAGCGGGGCGTTCCACAGGGGTCGGTCCTAGGGCCGCTCCTGTGGAACATGGGCTACGACTGGGTGCTCCGCGGCGTGCTCCCATATGGAGCACGCGTAATTTGTTACGCGGATGACACCCTAGTCGTAGCCCGGGGGGAGGACTGGAGAGAGGTAGAGCGCCTGGCCACGATGGCCACAACCCTCGTGGTTAGGCGCATAAGAAGGTTGGGCCTCAGGGTGGCCCTCGAGAAGACCGAGGCCATACTCTTTCATGGGCCTCGGCGGGGGCCACCACCTGGGGCCCACATTATGGTGGAGGGCGCCCGGATCAGGGTGGGTGCCCACATGAAGTACCTGGGCCTCACCCTTGACGGGCGCTGGCGGTTCGAGCCCCACTTTGCGGGGCTCGGGCCGCGAATTGCTAGGGCGGCGGCGGCACTCGGCCGGTTGCTCCCCAATATTGGGGGGCCGGGTGCCGGGTGCCGTCGACTCTTCATGGGAGTCGTGTGGGCGATGGCCGCCTACGGGGCACCGGTCTGGGCTGATGCCCTTGGTGCCACCAACGTGCGGGCGCTGCGCAGTACGCAGCGTACGGTGGCACTGAGGGCAATCCGGGCATACCGCACGGTGTCATCGGCGGCGGCCTTTACGCTCGCCGGCTCCCTTCCCTGGGAGCTGGAAGCTGGGGTGCTCGCCGCCGTGTACGAATTCACGGCGGACCTGGCGGACGCGCGCTTCGGGACGCACACCGTTGACGCCGTCCGCCCGGTCCTGCGGGAGTGGATTAGGAGGAGATGGGGCTCCCTGTCGTTCAGGCTGGTGCAGGTGCTGACCGGACACGGTTGTTTCGGGTGGTACCTGCATCGGATCGCTCGCAGGGAGCCGACCGCCGCCTGCCATGAGTGCGGCGCCGAGGAAGATACCGCGCAGCACACTCTCTCTGAGTATGCTGCGTGGGAGGTGGAGCGCTGCACTCTGGCGGTGGCGGTAGGAGAGGATTTGTCGCTGCCGAGCGTGGTCTCGTCTATGCTCGGCAGCGAGCAGGCGTGGCGAGCTGTGGCCTCCTTTTGCGAGGAAGTCATCTCGCAAAAGGAGGCGGCGGAGAGGGCCCGCGAGGCGGATCCCCTCAGTGGCCGTCTTCGCCAACGGAGGATCGGCAGGAGGAGGCGGCGCTTTGCCCAACTCCTCTTGCCACCGTAGCCGGACCTGAGGGGATGTAGTCGGGGGGCTCATCCCCTCATTGCACAGGTCCGGCGGACGAGGGGAGGCAGCTGGTGTGTACCCAGCTGCCTCTCTATAGGTAGGAGCCCGGCGGACACCTTCCGCCGGGCGGACCGTTGGGGCGGCTATCTAAGGGGAATAGCTTAGACCGATCCCTTGCCGCCCCAACACTACGGTCTGTAGGTACACCGTGGGGTTTTAGTCCGTGCAAGCCGGACATAACCCATCCTCTCCCCCGGGAGGGTGGGTATCCATAAGGGATTTCCCCACGTAAAAAAAAAAAAAAAAAAAAGGTGTGTATTTGTGTGTATGTATGTAAGTATCTATCTGGGTTTGGTGTTATACCAAAATGAGTGAGTTATGTATCTATACTACTGGATTTCATATAATATCTATATAGTTTTTATATACATATGTGTACACATAATTTCATACATATACGTAAAAAAAAATCGCGTCCTCCTCGTATACACACTGATAATAGGGTCCGTTTAAGTATTACGTAAGTAGAATTTTACTAATTTCTGACCGCCGCCTCTCCCTCCTCAGCAAAAGTAAGCTATACCCCTCCTCGTGCTTACGTACACATTTATCTAAATTTGTTCTGGTTTAATAGAAAAATATTGCTGACGTAATCACTACCCGGACCCCGATCTCCTATGTCATCAAAAATAAGCAAATCAAGGACCCTCACCCCCATCATTGCTTACGTAATACTTGAATGGCCCCAAATGCACTATTTTTTTATATTACACAGGTAATACATTACAATTTTATCTTTACTTCTTTTTTTTCTCTCTCTATATTTATTGAGGGTTTGTTCAAAGAGAACACGCCACCCTCATCCATACTACAGACAATCACGAATTACAAAACAACTTACATATAGCTTACTAACTACTAACAAAAAAGCTAAATTGGAAAAAAGTAATAATATCTAGCCTAGCCTCTCCTTTGGGCTCATCTATTAGTCAACTGGAAACAAAATTCTAATTGGCTTACTAGTTAGTATTCAAATACAGCGCGTTCTAACAAATAAACAAAAAAAGTGGAGTATACTGTATCATTTATTTTATAACACCTAGTAATATATTCTCTGTAGACAAACAATTCACAATATCATTGTAGCACAGGAATAAAAAATAAAGAAGTGATAAATATCAAAGTATTATTATTTCACAACTAGGAACTCAACCGAGTGCTACGGCCATTCGCTTGTTCACTTAAAAATTATTAGATTGTTCTTACTCGATAAAATGATTCCGTTCTCCATTCGCCACTTTATCGATATCAATTCATAAGTGAAATGACTTTAAGTAGTCAATAGTGGTATTGAATTTATAGACCGCGTCAAACCTTTTGGCCGCTCTGAGAGGATGGGAACTAGACCGAAAAAAGTGTAACTAGACTTTTTTGCGACCTTAGTACAAGAAGTTGGATGCACAAAAATTTCAGAAAAGGTGGTTCTTTAATATATCTTCCTTTAAGCTCTTCAAACAGGATTAAACATACCTAGTAGTTGATTAATGTTTTGTTTTTCAATGCGCATTGTTAAGTCAAAATTTCGATTTATAAATAATTTTAGGAACATCTATTTTAATAACTTTTCAAAGTTATTAAAACATAAATTTATTACAGTCAGCAAAAGAAATCAGTCTGACTATTAAGTAAATAACTTAATGAATGTCTGGAAGATTAAATTTGTACTTATTTCTGTCTAAAAAAATAATAATAAAATTACGGCTATCCCAACATGGTTTGAAATTACTTTTATATAATTTTTATTTACAAAAAATAGTATCAGACACATTATTGCCAATAACACAAATCTCTGGCAATAATAATTCTATGTTTTAAAAACGTTTTAAAGTTAGTGAAAAAAATAAATAATAATCAATACTTTTGTCTGTAAAGGTGCGATATGCATAAATAAATGCCACGTTTAACGGTAGCCAGGTAGCCCGCACGTTGTTCGGAAGAACATACAGATATATAAAAAAATGACTTATTAAAATTTGCTATCGAAACCGTTGCTAGCTCATAGACGAATAGTTATAGGAATGTAACAGTTGAGTGGTCGACGTGACGCTCATATCTTTTTTATATTTATATTTTTGTTCAATACAATGAAAAAGTTGTAATATAAGTATAAGATAGTTATAATAAAGTATGTGCTAGAGATAATTATTTAGTTTTATTTTTACGTATTCTGCATGTGTAGAGACTATTTGCAGTAGGTTAGGTGTCGTGACACAGAAAAAATAAAGAGGTAGTCTATAGAATATATACATAATTAAAATTTTCATTTCAATATAAAACCAACTCACAGATTTCCTATTTATGTATTAAATTGATTATCCCAGATCATTCTGTGTTTAATTTATCAATACTTATAAATATATTATATCATATTAACGATATTGTATCCTTTTTTTATCGTTTAATTTACAAGTTAAAACAAACTATACATACTGTCATATTAAATATAAAAAAGGAAAAGGAACTTCGTTCCATCCGGGATCCATAGACCACTCAAGCTCATTTTTTTACATTACCGCCAATATACTCGTATGTAGGTTAGTTTTCATCTTAATTGAACCAGGTAGATGATGAGATGATGTTACAAACGGGTTCTAGGCTTATTTTAAAAGATTTCTCAGGTATATATTTGAGCAAGTCTCTTGATAGTTTGGATTTACAACTGGAAACCGTAAGTGTGGCTGCATTTGGGTTTTACCTTTATTAAAAGTTTTCGCGTTTAAAAAAACAATTGAACCGGTGATAACCGAATTAGTGCAGATGAAGTTGCACGGGTAAGCTATTTTACACAATATGATTATAGAAATCACAATAAAACATATTTTGATTGATAGTAAGGTTTGAAATGACTCTCGCGTTAGTTATAGCACGATACCAGATTCTTTTACACAAAGACCAGCAATAATTGCACGAAGCTTCAACTCAATCGGACGATGTATGTGCGTAGAACATTGTGAGTGAGACTCACACATTAATAAGAGAACGCATTTAAACAACTTAAGTTGATACATTTCATATAGAAGTTATTAACTGTCAATCGTATGCAATGTTGAAAATACATCTATACTAATATTATAAAGCTGGAGGGTTTATTTGTTAGTTTGATAGGTTGTACGCTCTAATCCCTTGAATTAATTATCCGATTTGAAAAATTCTTTCAGTGTTACATATCTCATTTATAGAGTACAGCTATATGCTATATATCACCATGCTAATACCAGTTATAGGAGAGGAGCACCAATGAAGAATATTTCAAAATCGAGGTTTCTTCTTTTCAAAACTTTCGCTGTCTGTTAGCGTTAGTCCAAAGTAACTGTGCCACGCGGACAAAGTCGCGAGAACAGTTAGTATTATATAAAATAAAAGTTCTATTTGACAAGTCAAAAATAACTGCGCTGTAAATTCTTTATAAGAATACTTTAAACCAAAGAAACCCTATTCTTTTATGTCAGAAAGAGTTTTGTACAGAAATCTTCAACTTTCAAGATATCCCGTTATTAAGATTTTAATTTGTCACATTAACAGTACATACCTATGTCGAAATGATATTATAACTTTAATATTGGATACTGATTTATCGAGTCCAGTACAAAGGACGTAATATTTTTGTTGTTCTTTACAAAATTTCCAATTTTCTCCATCGTATATTCGGGACGTCGAGGAACAAAGGCTGCGCAGAGCTAACCGTTTCGAGAATTTGTTTCACTTAAATTCCTATTACCTTTTTCGGCACAGAAGTTGTTTGTACGGTTAACGTGTATCTCGGAACTAGACTATACAAAAAATTATTTAATATAATATAATTTAAAAAAAAGTATTGAAATATTTGATAGTGATATCATATATCTTTTGTAGAGTTTTACAAGCATGTTTGAATAATTACAATCCTCCAATGCACTTCAAGTAAATTCAATTAATTTTCTTAATATGAACTAGCTATTCTCCGCGTCTCCGCAAGAGTTTTTGAAATTGTATTAAAGAAATGTAAAATTGTGAGCAGATGTACCATTACACAAATGCTTTTAGAAAAACCATTTGTAAGTACAATATGCACACTACCTACTATAACATTTAACCTGTAAATTAGATATGTAAATACCAAATGTCTGTGGAATGGGATTTAG
>JACEII010000031.1:3708919-3740110 GCA_014332785.1 Antheraea mylitta | reverse complement strand
CCTCCTAAGGTCACCTATTTACCAGTGAAAATCCCGTGAAAATAGATCTAATTGTTTTGCTGATTGCTCTGTGGACAGAGTCGTGGCTAGCAGCTAGTTTATATTAAAAGCACCTAAATTACTTTTTATAAGATCAGGTTTATCAGTGAAAATCCCATGAAAATCGGGCCAACCGTTTTAGTGAAAGTATTGCGGACGACTCCGCGGGTAACAGTTAGTCCGAATTACAATAGCGTATGCCACTTGCTATACTTTTAGCTATCTGCTATCAAAATGGGTCAACCGCTTCGCAGATTACCTGGATAGGACAGACAAAAATCTTAAAAATTGCATTTTTGTTATCAGTAGCGTGGTTACTCATATCCAATCAGTAAAAAGTTTTTATTTTGATATTAAATATAGATACTTCATCTTCATTATATGTATAGACAAGGTTTTGTATACTGTATGCATACTTAGTTTTTTATATGTTTATGTTCAGAGTCGTTATTCACTAGTTACTTGATGATTGTACGGAGTATAAATAGCACCTGCCGAAAGAGATATGACGTAACCTTAATACAGGTATTTTTTTTTTATTGCAAACTTTTTAAATAGCGTTGGGAGAGTTTTGTTAGGGGAATAACATATGGGTTCACCGATGACTTCGATATGCTTGTGACGTAATGCACTAGGTCCAGACTAACTACGCGTTAATATAGAGGTCTATGTACATAAAATTGATATTTTATATTAAACTAGTCTAGCCTATCATTCGTTTGATTAATAAATAAATTCTATAAAAATGTATACAATCATTGCTAGGAGTGCCAATACATGTGAATAGGACTAGGTAATGTTATTCATTTGATTTTACAAATCATGAAATTTGAGTAATTCAGGCTAGTGATTTAAAAATTCAGTTGTTCCATTGTTTTGAGTCCTTATGACTGTTCTGCTTTTTTTTTCGAATTGACTACGCTATTTGCCTGGCGGGCAGGGATTTCACAGTTTTACCCA
Source organism: Antheraea mylitta (assembly GCA_014332785.1). Classification (NCBI taxonomy): domain Eukaryota; kingdom Metazoa; phylum Arthropoda; class Insecta; order Lepidoptera; family Saturniidae; genus Antheraea; species Antheraea mylitta. The sequence goes on along the minus strand of JACEII010000031.1, from coordinate 3,739,111 downwards.
ACTACTTTACACGGGTTGCATAGTAACTAGACCGTGTGTATCATATAGCATAGCATTCTAGGTTGCATTTTCCTCTCATTTCTTCCTAACTTGTGTATCAAAAAAAGTAGGACTGAAGGATACCGCTTTTAGTTTTTTATTAAGCTTTACCCACTGTTTCACTCATATCTAATATGCAGTAATTATTTCGGTCTTATTACAAAAAAGTTAAATACGTATTGAATACTTGCTTTAAAAAGGTTTCATTTTAAATGCACTGCGCTTGCTGAATTTTCGCCACCTTGCCCTTTTGTCTTGCTTTGATTTTTTTTATACTACGTCGGTAGCTAACAAACAAGTGTCACATGCGCGTTTCTGATCCCTAAATAACCTATTTATTTTCCCCTTGAAGTACTTCATACTGTAATCCCCAGGAAAAACTTCAGCAGAAAGGTCATTCCACAGTCGGGTCGTTCGTGGAAGGAAACCTCTCTGGAACCGGACTCGGATTTCGGGTCCAGTGTGTGAGGATGAATTCCCTGCCGATTACGAGCGGTGCGATGGTAGAAAGTAGCTACAGGCATGATGTTAAACAATTCCTCGGAACACAACATATTATACAAGCGGTAGAACACACTTAAAGAGGCGACGTCTCTCCTGTGACTTAGTGGTTCGATACCGTTTGTAAGCTTGGGATCGCCAACAATTCTCACAGCTCGTTTTTGCGCTGAGTCAATTGGTTAAGTTAGGTTAGACTTGCGAAAAAGGATAACACGAACTTGCCTAGGGCGAGCGCGGTACATCTAATACGAAACCTTTTTAAAGCAAGTATCCAATACTTATTTAACTTTTTTGTAATAACACCGTTTATGTCTCGTTATTTTAGTATCTGTTATTATTTTTAGAAATGTGCTTAAAATTATTATAGGGAACCAATGATAATTTCTATTCGAGATCTAATAGTAAGTATTATGGATAGTTCTGGTCAAAAATCAGTCTAACCGTTATTGAGTTAAATCCAAACATACAAAGAAACAGATTTTTTTAATAGTGTCTTTTTTGAAACACTGTTTATTAAAGAAATTACATATATTTGTACAGACTGAAGCACATATCTTTTAACATACATGATGATTCTGTTCGTTTTAATTATTTGTAGTTCACTGCACAATATTAATTTAGTGAACTTATTTTTGGACAGCATATCGTCGTCATTTTTATCGAAGCAATAAAAGTTCTTACATTTATCAAACGGTTGCCATTAGAATTAAAGTGTATTAAAAGTTTCAAATATCTGAATTGTGGTCTTGTCTGTAGTTACATTGAATATTTCATGATTATTATACATACTTGAGAAAGTATGAAATTCGAATTATGACATGTATGTTACTTCTAGATAAAGATATTCTTTAAATTCAATCAGCGGGATAGCAAACAGTTCTATGCTAATATTTTCTTAATTGTAAATCCTATTCCATTTTCTCTATATATGGGCATGTTACAATAGTATTATTCATGTATTTTGACTCCAAACATACTCAGTTATTTATAAAGTTATTTTGTTATTTAATATGTATTTTGAACAGACATTGTGGATTTGTATTAGTTTAATTTAAAATTTAACGTTTATTCCAAGATTCTTTATTCTATGAATTTACCTATATGGTAAACATACTCAATTATTATCAACTAGCTGACCCGTGCAACTTCGTTTGCACCAAATTGGTTATCACGCGAAATTTTTTTTTTTATCGTAGCACAGCAAAATGCCTGCACTATGCCTGATAGTAACCACAGTATAATCCAAAAACAATAGCGACCACCGAGTGACACACTATACATCGCCGTTTGCCACTATCATGCCGGCCTACAGAAAGCTGGATATGCACAGGCTGATCCCGAAAAGCGACGCGCAGAAGCGAGTCACTATTACGGATTTTTTCGCCATGTACATGGTGGTTGTGACCCAGTCAGGCTGTAAAGCCCTACCACCCCGCAAATAAAACTGACACCCGATTGCAGCCACAACTACCATTTCCAATTGTGAATCCAAACTATCCACGGATTCACTCAAACATATACCCAGATTACATGTTTTTTTTTTTAAATAAGCCTAGTACCCGTTCGTAGCGTCATGTACCAGGATCAATTAAAATAAAAACTAACCTACATAAAACTGAATAAACATCTCTACCACTTACTTTATCATAACTATCTTCAACTTGTATTAAACCTTTTTATACTCCATTGTATTAAAGAAAAATATATGAACACCGTATCAAAGCGTCAAACATCACGCCGAAAGCGTCAAATGTCACTTGCTTGAAACTATTGTCTAAGAGTTATAAACTGTTTTGAAAACGTATTTGAAATATATTTCCAATATATTTTTATAAATAATCTCTGTACCACTCACAACATAGTACCTATCACCTTCAAACCAAGCCAGTTTTATACATCAGGTTAAATCCCTCGGTAGGGATCCCTTGAGTGCGTTGCTTGCGCGATACCGTGACACACAAATATACATCACTGCTACAACACTACACGATCACCCCCACACACGTGCACGCCTACACGCTTACACATGAAAGTGGAAGGGTTTACTTTTTTTCCCTTATCGAACTGAAAAACTCTCAATTTTCTGATAATAAATATATGCAGGAGTTGTTGAGGCGTGTATGCTTGGTACACTTATACGTTTCAATAACTCATACATATATGAATAGTTAGTTAAGTTAGTTAAGATAGGTCGCGATTTTGCATGTAACAGGCAACAGCCAAGCCGAGGTGTGCCGTGCACCCTTGAGCTGTTTGCCAAAATAAAACCGACTGAGTGCCTTAAGCGCTCGCCTTAGTAGTCCGGTAACTTATATACGTATATAAGTTCATGAAACATGCATGTGTACCAAGCATGCGTGCCTCATCAACTCCTATATGTATTTTGTGTAGGAAAAATTCCTCTAAACTATATAGGATAGGATAGGATAACGAAAAATAGGGGTAGAACTCTTGTGTCACTGTATTGTGTGAGCAGCGTACTCAAGGGCTCCACGCCAAGGGAACAGATCTAGGCTTGAGCCGTTGCCGAGGAGGGCCTAATTTAGTGCGCGGAAGCGAAATTTACTCCCAGACCACGCCGGCGTGATCTGCGGTTATACGGGTGTGGGCGAGAACACGCTCTGTTTGAAGAAACAGGCTGGTATTGATCGTTCGCTGACGTGATTGAATCAGGAGGGTCGGTAAAAATGTCTCGCGGTCGTCTTCTATACTGCGCAGCGTTGGGTACGGGTTCATCGTTCGCGGGGGATACCACTAACGGGCTAGGATGATTCGCTGCTTTTTCGAAATAACTACGTGTGAGTGATTTTATATACGCCCAGACAGAAGGCATCTCCAGCTCCTGTGGAGATCCTTATTCCGGACGTACCATGGGGCACCGGTGATTTTACGTAGGGCTCGGTTCTGGAGAACCTGCAACTTTTGAATACGATTTTGCGCATGTGCAAAGACCGAACAACTGTACGTCATAATCGGACGGATGCAAGTTTTATATAAAGCTAGTTTATGTCTGGGGGACAATTTACTCTTATGACAAAGCAAATGATAGAGACGACCCAAGACCATAACGGCTTTGTTTTGCACTCTATCTGTGTGTGAATCGAAATTTAAGTGTTTATCTAAAATGACGCCGAGACATTTCACCTCACCGGCCCAAGGTATTTCGGTTTCGTATAGCCTGATGGTCGACGACGTATATATTTAAGATGGCGTCAATCCCAAGTCATACGTTTACGTTTATCGTTGTATATGGTGGTCAATAATGTTTAATAAAATGAAATTTGTTCTTTGCTATGGAAAAAAAAAAATTGGTTTGAAATTTATTATTGGAACGAAGTTCCTTACGACAGGATTGGAGATAGGGATTTTGCGCGACCGAAGTGAAAAAAATGTGATAGTAAAACCTTAACGAAAAGTGCATGGAATAAAACAGTTAAATGAGACGTGCGCAGGCGCGACAATCGTATACACAAGCGAGTAGTGTATAATACCTTTCCCTTTCTCCTTTTTTGTAATTATTTCTATTTCTATGTAATTTTATGTTGTCAAACAAAAATAAAGAGACATATTTTGTTATTTTAATTGATAATTTGAATTACGATTACATAAAATTGAGCACGATTTTTTTTTTGCAAATAGTGTCGATTCTACATTAGCCGAAGGAACTTCGTTCCTACCTGGTGTCCCACGACACCACATTCTTTTTTTTATTTATAAAATATATCAGCGGGTATATATATGATTGTTTATAAAAAATGTGTCTGACTGTTTAATTGCCTTTAAAAGTTACTGAAAAAAATGTTCCTAAACTTATTATTGAATAATCATAAATCAAAATTAATTAAATCAAAACGCCTATTAAAAATACAACGTTAACCCGCTACCAAGTGTCCTAAATTCTGTCTATTGATATATTGATAATTTCTGTAGGTGGTAGAGCCACGCTGAAGCTATTACTGGTTTCAGCATGAATGGGTCGTCTCGTTCGGGCTAATACTGCCCTTTCACAGAAAACCGACGTGACATAACAGTGCTTGTATTGTAGTGTTTCGTTCGGTCAGTGAGAGTGCCGGAGGCCCACCTCTTTTGCCCTTTCCTTCTTTCCCTTCCCTTGCCCTCTCCCATATACAGGTTGGAAACGCACTTGCAAATCCCCTGGTGTTGCTAGTGTCTATAGACGGTGGTGGTCACTAAACATCACGTGACCCACCTGTCGTTTGCCTCTTATGATACAAAAAAATATATATTCATATGTTAAAGATTCAGGTACTCTAAAATTCTTGTTCTTCCAACGTTGCCGACTCTTGTACTAAGGTGTCGCAAAAAAGTCTAGTTACGTTAACTACAAATTTTTACTTTTCGTTATCCTGGAGAACCCCTTGCGTTTTATGGGACAAAAACTATCCTTGATGTAGGCTTGTAATATCAATTATCACTGTGTTAAGTTTCGTTAAAATTGGTTCAGTACTTTCAGAGTAATACGGGTTTAGATTCTAGACTTTAATCCTTTATCCTGAAGAACCCTTTGAGTTTTATGGGATAAAAAGTACATTTGATGTAATCTCGTTATATTAGGTATCATTATGTCAAGTTTCATCAAGATTGGTTCAGTACTTTTAGAGTGATGCGTGTGCATAGGGACAGACAGACAGACAGACAAAAAGACAGACAGACAAAAATTGTAAAAAGATTATGTTTGGCTTCTATATCGATAACATAGTCTACCCTGATTAAAATTTTCAAAAAATATTTAATGTACAGATTTCGCCATGTTACAGTTTTATTTTAGTATAGATAGATTTATTTTAAACTCATTATTTTATATAAAGTTATGTATTTTAAAATGAACTGTGATTTGAATAGCGTTTTATTGATAAATCTTCATTGAAATAGTTTCTCCGTTTGTAACTGTTGAGTAGTGTGGATTTTTATATAAAAATATAATATAATTTAAATTATATTAAATATTTATCTATATATCGTATAGTCCTATAAATACCTAACTATGTATTGAATTTAATATATTTGCAATTAATATTGTATGTCATGTATAGACGTTAAACTTATTGTATAAAAAAATCTAAGCAGAGAACGTGTTAAGTTGCTTCAAATATAAAAAAAACTACTAACTTATTTGAATTACCGAAGCAACACGTAAACCTGTTGATCCTTCGACCGACCTCACTGGGCGTTCGGACACATTCACTGTGATGACTCGATTATATCGTGCCGACCGAATTTCCGTTGTTACAGTTCAATTACGATTGCACTTTGAATGACATTGGATATTGTCTTCCGTTTACTATTAATTTAACCATAGTTCTGATTTACTTCTTAACTGGTTTATTTAGGTCTAATCAACGACTGTTGGGATTTAATTTATCAAAAAAGATTTCATGTTAGAACTCATCGGGTATTATTGTAACATTTGAATTAAATAAAACACACTTGACATATTATTTATTTTATTTCATTAACTACATCAGCCACGTATACATAATAGAACGACAGAAATAACAATAATATATTTATTTAATATCAGAATAGGATTATTAAAGAACTCTTGGATCTAATATATTAGACGGATAGAGGGTTTTGAATGCTTACACTTACAAACAGTAAAATACAATAAATTCATTTAGAGAGAACAAACAGCTATTTATATTAATATATAGGTTTATAATAATATGCGCCTCTTTGATTCCTTTCAGGTATGGCAAAATCAGATCTCTTAAAAACATACATCGCCCTTCATAACTTCATAAAATTTTCCAATAACATCGAATAATCTAAAAACTATTATGATAGTTTGCTAAGAGAAATGTTTAAATCTTGTTAATTCATAAACCATTAATATATGTCTAAATACTATTTCAAATACATCAATTATAAGTAAAAATTCAGATTAAAATGTGGTTGTTAGGAACGGAAATTACGGGAAAGGTACACATATGTAATGAATTGTCTAAGACATTTATCCAATCGTAAATCTATAAGGAAGAAGTAATGTTAGTGAGTTTTTTAAGGAAAATTTCACAAGTACTGATATATATTTTTGTAATATACTATATATTTCATATATAACCATCTCATATATGTAGCCCATTATGAATGTATTATAAATTTTCAAGATGTATCATCATTTAAACAATAATAAAGAGATATTCATCAAAAGATTTAACTATATAAGCTCAATAGTGATAAATGTATTCACTTAAAATTAGTGAATAGTTTTCGCATACAGCGATAAAGACGAAATGGCATAGAAAAAATATTGTCGAATATTTGTTATGCCTTAGAAAAAAGAGCAGTCAAAGTTTAGAGATGTTCACAGAACGAGATCACAAGATTTTTATTTACTAAATTTTGATAATAATATTATAAAGTGTAGATATAGTCTTTACATCGACGAGTACCTACAATCACATTGAATATTTTAAAAAGAAGTATATTTTTAAATGTTCATATATATATGTAAATATAATATATATATGGGCATACCTAGAATGTATCACATAGATTCTCAAAAACTGAGCAAACACCACAACCCTTAAAATAATTAATAGATATTAAATAGATTATTTATATGTTCAAGTTATAAGACATGTTAGTGCCGAAGGTAAAGATATCGTATCTACTCCAAGATCGAAAGATAATTCTTACATTTTTTGTATCTTTCATAAAATATAGGAATTCTATTAAAGATATGATATAACCATAGTTATATTCATAAATACTTTTGCGGAATGATGTTTATACTTTGATATGTCTCATTATGTATATACGATATTTTACTTCGACCCTTAGATTGTGTATATACTATATAATATAAAATACAAGGTATATTATAATACAAAAATAGATAATCATATTATATGTATTAGATAGAGATAATCAAATGTGACAGATGCTGTAAATACAATATCTCAGATAGGAAGGTATCAGTGGAAATGAGATGAGTTCAAAGGACAGACATATATCTAATTCTGAAATATTAAATACATAACATCAATATCATTTAAAACTACACATATAACGTTTAATATCAATCGCATATTGATGATTACATGACATTTAATAGATAAAGAAGATTTTATAAATCTTTAATTGTAGAATTAATACTACATAGTTTGAAATATCTCGAGTAATATACGTCTCATAAGAAGATTTTATTAAACATTTTAAGTTTAGGCTTTGAAATTATTTAAGTATGTATTTTTAATACTCATTTTTTAATTACATTTCTTGTATGAAATTACTCACCCGGTCACCCATTCACGTTGTTAATAGTAAGGGTTTTCAAATGAAATACAGAGACAGGTAAAGGCTTAAGGGATGATTCATACTGAATCATATCACAAGTGTAATAATACCAATGGATATATAATAATATAGACATTCTTTTAAAATCTATCAGGCAATACTTTAGCTTACCCTACTTCTCACTTTCTGGACATTCTTATTAGTTAACTAGAAGATATAATCACTTTCATATATATATAATTTATATTACGAAAAATATGGTATATATATATCAAATATAATGCCATAATTAACGAAAATATTTCCTTTGCGTGAGTTACTTCCATTTTTTAGTCCATCCCAATATACGAGAATAAAACGTGCTTGCATACCATGCAAAACAATTTCATTGCTGAGATTATCTACATGTGTAGTTTGTATGTTTGTTTAACCATACGTGTAAAACTGAACGTAAGCTAAATAATTAGTATGAGTATATACTTCTATCATATTTATGATGGTCTCTGTAGCGTTAAATAATGTTGAGCAGAGTAGTGTTCAATGTAAATAAAAATCAAGCCTTCAGCGTTATTCTGTGATATTTCATCATTAGAATACATACATATATATTATGCACTTTCATTTTGTAAACGTAAATTCAATCTCGTTTAAAGACAACACACTTGCGTCAAACCAATTTTTGATACCAACAAAAAATAATTATTCTCTCTTTCAATAAATATGTAACTTTAAAATTTTGTTAAAATAATGACTAAATGGCGTAAAATATTCTCAATGTTTTATTTTTTTTTTTGTTGGAGAGTGGAGTTGCTTAACTGGCAAGATCAAACACGGGAATTTACATTTGTGCACAGAATAAAGGATAGTAAGATAGTTTTGATATCGCGGCAAAGTATGTGCTGAACGATGTTGTGAAAATATGGTGAGTTTGACTACATGAGTAATATATTATTTAACCGTGGAAAAAAAAACATTATTCCGAGAAACGCGAACGAATACACCCGTTAATAAACTTGAAAATAGCATTAACGTGAGTGACTGTTCTTCTTATTAGCATTCTCACGGTTAAATATGACTTCGTAAACAAGATGTATGTACGTCGTAGATATTGCTATGAATGGTTTGAGACCTTACAAACAGACAGCATGCACATTATGATATTTATTAATATATACTTTTAATATTAGATCAGACTCAATTTAAAATGTAATATCTTTTCGCGTCTAATCAATTTAGGCCGATGTTTAATATTGAATGAGAATACATGATATTATGATTATCGCATTGTGAAAGATTGATTGCACAGGAAATGGTAATATTACATGATTGAGATGTAATTAGATAATAGAAGCTCGTGAATCAATTCGGATGACCGCGTGCGTCGGCGGCGCGAAGGACACTACGAGTGTCGGTGTAGCTCGGTGAGTCGCAAATCTCCCAACTAACGCTACGCGGCTCTAATGTTAATCAAATTCTCTTTATGTACGCCCGGAAAACAGCTGGTACTGGAAGCAACCATAACAAAATGTCATTAAAGAGTCCGTTATACCTAATTTAAATTAAAATAAAGATCGCGGCGGATATCATTTTCCACGCGCACATTCCCATTATTAAATTGTAATAAAAATCTAAGTTTTACTTAACAGAAAGTGTGCAGCAATTACGGCATCTTTACGGAATCATGTTACGATAATTCGAATATTATTTTCGGGTAGGAATAGGCGACCACAACTGTTACTGTTTCGATTTTTAGGAAATTTAAAATATACACTCCTTAAAATCATAAATTTATAATCCATGAAGTGGTTAATTGTACGAATAATAATGGTCGTCCTTCAAGAACTGAATCATAACGAAACTGTTACAAAGTTTAAACTTAACCTAGAATTACCCTTCTCTACTTTTGGGATGGTCTCCTTTAATAGGAGAGTCAGCTGGCGTTAAAATTTTGCAACGATCGATTCAATTTTGCGCGATAGTAGTAATTTAACAGCGGCCTTGAAATACATTCATCTACTGTTTATTTTAAAGGAGATAAAGGATAAAAATTGTTGCAATTCTTTTCTTTATATACTATCGTTTTACGTTATTATGCTTTGAAAGAAGCACTGATTAAAAATCAAATTAAAATGTAGGTACGTAGGTACTACGGACTCTTAAAGTGAAGTTGCGTGCGAGGTCGGGTGTCGGGATGTCGAATCGCGGTCGACCGCTCGTTCCCTGCCCGCCCACTCCACTAACTACACTACAGTAAGTGATACCGCATACCCGACACAGATTTAAATTCACGTCGCTGAATTGAAAGGGTACATATGACAAGATTCTATTGTTGTTGAGCTCGAATTCATTATATAAATATTCCATGCAAGATTTTTTTTTACTATACGAAAACTGACAATAATCTGCATGTAATTGGAGACATTCGAAGATGTCGTTCTAAGAAATTTAAAAATCGACGTAAATTAACCAATATTTCTATTGCTCTTAGGGATATGAAAATTAAAAAAACAGATCGTTTTGCGAGATGTTCAATATTTTAAAATCAAATAAATTGTATCTTCCGATATCGATGTTATCTGGTTTTAGTTTATTAAGTTCATGTCCCGTGTGCGGTTTCACTTAATACTACGGTCTAGGTTCTACAGTACTGATTTGATACCAACAACGTTGCTAAACTGTACAAATTATGCCAATGATATACGAGCAATTGAATCGGATATTACTCCGTACTCCACAGTGATTTGATGTAGAATTTAAACACAGGGGGAATAAATAAAATGAAATGTAAATAGTTAATTAATGGATTAACACATGTCGGTGAAAAATAAATCAAGATAAATATTATGTTCAGAATATATAGATAATATAAACCATAAAGACAGAAATTTTTCGTGCAGAACTCATTCTCAATACTGGACGGTTTTTACAAAGAAACTCTTTCAAAATTAAGTAAACATACATAGACATCGAGTGTAGTGATCTGTCTTATGTCTATGGAATGGTAAAAAAATAACAACAATAATCAAGTTACGGTTAAAATTTTGCGTTTTATGTTTATAAACGGTTTTTCTTGTTGATATCAAAGTTTTGTAGTTAACAAAAAATAAAGCGGTTATTAAATTCTGAAGGTACATTTCTACAAAATTAGGGAGAGACTACATACGTAAATAGTAAAAATTGGTGAGAAACTATTTAATATAAATAAGATGTAAAAAGCGTTATTATTCGTTAACTAATAATATTATAGACAGAGAATTTTAAATAAACCCTGTATTCACTATAAAATAATTATAATATAAGAGATATTTGTGTATAAAAATATTTTAGTAACGATAACAGATTACATAGTTTTAGATAAACTCTTACTTCAACTATGAAAATACGTGGACACTTGAGACGCTTCTATTGAATAAGTTTAACAATAAATTTTATATATTAGATTTGAAATATTAATCAAATCCGAACTCCACGTGTATTTATTTGGCACAAGAGTTTTTTATTTTTATTTTTAATAGCCAATCATTGAGTTTTGAATTAAAATGTCTTAAAAATAATTTATAGTTTGCAATTATAAATTGTGAGTCTTTCTACTTTCCTGTATATATGTACATATACTCGTAACAACACCTTATCACAGCACCAATATACAATTTCTCGCTGTATATATTCTAATCATTCATAATGGTATTTTTCTTTTAACTTTAAACATCCAATTTATACCGTCTCACTTTTAGTTATAACTAGACATAAACCTCATTGCTAAAATCTTTTGTGAATGAGTGTTATGTCCTTATAATTTCATTTAAAACTTGTATAATTTTCCTTCATAATATGTTATACATATATACATATACAGCATTCTTTTTTTAAATATAATCACATTGATTAACGACTGTCATTATTAAGGTATTTAAAAAATTAATATTTAAACCAGAGTTATCACGAATATATTTTCCAACTCATCTTCGTTTCATTTATGAAAACATACTTTTACAGATAGTATAGAAAAAAAATTAAGAAATTAATATTTCTAAGTAATACTTGCAAATAAATGAAATCTCAATAATGGGTTATTTAAATACAACATCAATGTACAACTAAACATCAAGGGTGAGGGGTTGGGGTGCCGTTGTTGAATTACGAAGGATTGATTCTTTGTAAATACATTGCCGATGGTTTGTCCGTAGCCGGAGCGTCTGCAGAGCAGGAATACGCATTGCGCCGGATGTAATGGCGAGCTGACGTTGGCGAAGAACTTGTTCGCATTACAGGCATTGTCTAACGAGTCAGGGAAATGTTAAGTGATGGGCATTTTCTGACCGCCATCGCGGTGTTCCGCAGAGCGCTGTAACCGGCCGCGGTGGCGCCTCGGAGAGCGCTCCAGTGCTGCGGCGTAGAGGAACTGCTATGGCTGCCGACGGGAAGGTGTCTTACCATGCCGCTGCTCAACTGATGTAGTAGCCCAGAGCCCTGAGAGTTACTCAGGCATGCGGAAGGTCGCCGTGACCTGATCGACTGCATAGACGACGTCAGTAGGAACGGCACGCTTGAAGATGTATTGGGCATTGACCCACCCTATGTATTCAAAATCATTAATTATGTATTTATTTCAAATAGCATACAGAAACTTTCTGTTAGTATATGGGCTTAACATAAATATAAATTTTTCATTGTATTTGATTATGAAGACAATAAATAATATAAATGTAAGAATTTAATAACGATAATATTGTTATTAACTTCAATTGGTTGTTATAAATACGTGTATATTACAATAAACACTCAGACTGTGGTAAACGTTTGATTTTACTAAGAAATTTTAAGGACCTTTTTTTAGGTTTACCGCAGTCGTTTACAGTAAATCGCATATGAAGATACACTGAACATAAAAATATGAATAGCAATAAAAGATTTAACGATAAAGTTGTTATGTTACTATGTTACTGTTGTTTAATGCAGCGTAGTATATTCGATATTGTATTGAGATTCTAGAGAAACTCTCTGGTAACGCAACGTTACTAATGTACCAATGTTTCACTTTTTGTTTTTCATAAAGTTCGAGAGTTCGTATCTGTACTATAATGATATTATAAAGAGATAAAGTTTGTGACGTTGTAGCGTTGTAGGGGGTCATCTTTTTGTCGTAGCCGGACCTGAGGGGATGCAGCCGATAGCTCATCCGATGTTTTTCTTAACTGTAAGTTCCCATCCAGTTACTATGAGTCGAACCCACATCCATCGATGCAGTGTCCTAACAATCATATCAACATATCAACTAAGTCATTATCGCTTGACCAACTAAATCGGGTAATTACTTCCCGACTTCGAAGTCAGTAACTAGTAAGAGCTTCATATATATAAAAAATACATCAACACCTCTTTGGTTAGGTACCAATTTAATCTTGGATTTTCATGATCCCAATAACTCAATCACAATAGATTCCCTATTCGATTTTCAGAAATTTCCTTGTGTATCTTCGTAATCCCGGGTGATTATAATTAAATATGGAACATCCATGACATTATTCTATTTTAATTTTTAAAAAAATCTAGAAATTTATTTGAAGATTAATTCTGAGATAACAAACATCAAAGAAATACAACAAATTTGAAAACCTCTTTCTTTTTAGAGTTGGTTAAAAATATTGGAAAGTTGTATAGCTGATATTCTAATCGGACCTCAAGCTTAGCGTATCTCTGTGTGTTTCTATGATTTCCTCATTTTCTTTCCTCCATCTATCACTAGACAAGATCCTTCATCGGGTAGAGTACTATATTTATTTGCAAACTACAATTAATCAGGTTTAGTTGTTTACAAGCAAAACTTAATGTAATAAACAAACGTGCAAGGTTATTGAAAACTTTTTTAATCTAAATCTAGAGTTCTGTTTTCAATATATTATTTAATAGCATTAGAAAATTTGCGATTCCACTATACGCATTGAAAAAAAATGTAGTTTAACAATAATTTCCTGATAGACTAATTACTTATTAATAACGTCGACAGATCATCCTTTTTAATGCTATATTGTTTGGTTGGAACGCTGTAACTTTCTACTATAAGGAATACATTTGTTTACAAGTATTGAAGTACATATATACATAACATTTTATAATTATTTAATTATATCTACATATCGCATGCTTTACTTTAAACTATTTGTTAATTGTAAGAGTCTCTAGGAGTAGCGTTATAAGCATGATGTTTATTATGATTCCGTAACACCCTGGAAACTACATTGTCTACAGTGAAATATTACGTTTAACCGCAGAGATGTTGCCAGTTATATATTTGTTGCCAGTTTCTCAATGATTTTAATTTATTTATTACAATGATTAGATACGGCAACATCCTGCTGCAGTTGATTTTCTAACTTAGTAAGGAATACCTACGTACAGAATACAATGGTTACTTTATCGTTTTTCAATGGCATACGATAGAAGTACAATACTCACGTTCATGCTCCGTGCAAGCTGCGTAGAAGAACAAATAGCAACAATAAATGAGACAGCGCAGTTCACACGGCCCATAGCCTTGTTAATTAGTAAAGAAATGTTTTCTAAGTTGCAATACATCCCTTTACACAAACATGAAACATTTACTGAACCTATAAAGCTTGCCGAGCTGAGGTCCACACATGATATTATTGAACACGCGTTTATGCCAATTTCATAAAAAAAAAAATAATATGTTGTTCCTTCCGTAAAACTACATGTTCATGACAAGTAATATCCAAAATTTTGAACAGATATTGAAACGCAAACGGGAATCTTTAAGGTAATAAATAAAATGTTATAGTTTCATTATCTGCTGTGCCAATTCACGATTCGATATGTGATAAAATATAAATTTTGTGTCGGAAACTATGGATTTGGTTGAATTTTTTTGTTCATAACAATATGTATGTGTATGGTCCAGGAGAGCTCTAGAGAGATATTAATCTCCCAGCCCGGCTTCGGATGGACATATCCAACGCGATGAGGTGTTCATGCATCGCAGAATAACGACAATACAAGGACGGTCACAAACATGCACCACTTCTTTTCTCTTGAAGGCTCATTCAGTCGTTCTGGAGAATTAGAAACAATAGCCTGGTGATTCGATGCGATGATAATTTCTAATGATCGGATAGAGACAGTAGTACGCTATGTGTGAAGATTGACACTGTAAGTTCATCCAGAATCGTGCAAGTGTGTAAGTGTATGGTAATGATGTGAACAATTAGACATTATCTTTCCCAGTCTGTTTGGGAAGAAGACAACTGTAACAGAACAAGATCACAATAATGTTAAGCCGTTCCAAGTCGACATTCAACAAAGGGATTTAGGGTCACGTTGCCAGGCAGGCGCTCGCTGTGCACATCACTTACGGCGCATTGTGACGCCGACGGCACGGACAGGCTCGAGCCTGACCCGCCTCGTCCCCTGTACTGGTAGCCCTGCCAAAATAACCGCCGTCACTACTTTCCTTCATCATGTTGTTGCTATACAAACATCTTTATCCCTGTTAACATTCTACAACCTCATTTATGATATGTAATTCATGTAATTTCACAGAAAGCTGAGGATTATAGGTAATACTATATTAACAAGCTAGCACTTACAGTAGGTGGTGATAGATTTACGGCTGAACCGCGGCGTTCCTGGGGCCCAATGCTAGAATGGCGACGAGTAGGCAATCCGGAAGTTCCACCTGGAGTGCCTCCAGGAGATGAAACACAAGAGGGTGCAATACGTATCTTGGGTGTCATCAAAGTATTGTCTGAGAGACGACGATTCGGGAATGCGCTGGCAACTCGAAGGAAATTATTATCATTAGTAGTAGAGTTGCTCGATCCGAATATCCACTGCCCGATTCCAGTACCTAAATTAATAAATTGTAATAATTACTCCAAGTAATTATTTAAATTTCTAGAATTTCTAGAGTAAATTGTTTCGGGCTTACTTTTAAAACCGCCAGTGGTGCTTGGAGGGGCACCAGAAGGTCCACTGGCGGAATTCTTGCGAGCCATGTCTTCAGCACTGGAGGTTTTGCGTTGTTCAACACGAAGGTTTGGTATGTTGAAAGGTGGAGCAGGAATATTATCAGTGCTCATCTGATGACGGAGCAAGCGGTAACGGTCTGGGCTGGGTAGAGCCACGCCGTCCGGTCTCAGTTTGCATCGTTGATTCCTCTCAATATTGTCAAGCATGTCATAAAGGATCTATATATGAAATTTAATATAATATGTCATTAAAATTATAACCTTGTGCAAACATAAAATATGTAATGTCAATTATAATGTACCTCCATGAGATTAGTAAATTGATCGACATTCAAAGATGGGTTAACAGTTTGTGGGGCGAGTGAAGGTATCATCTTTGTCGCCATTACGTTCGTGGTCAACCCGAATTTCTTTTCCACGAGCATTGCTTTATAGAGTTCTGTAATATGTATTACACATAGTAATGGTTTCGAAAAATATATATAATATATATAGGTTGATCAAACTGAAAAATATGCATCGCCAGCGTCACTCGCTTGAGCACATCTGTAACTTAAAAGTCGCTAGCTTACAGATAAACTAGCCTGGATAAATTATAGTTATCACATTAGTCGACACACATATTTTTTATTACAATTATACTTACTAGATAGTGAAGATAACAGAAGAAATTTGATGTTAGTCGATACTTACTAACGACACGGTTTATGATATCCGGGTCACTAAACTTCATGGTCAGTAGAGTCGGTATGACAAACTCCAGAACGTGGCACCTATCAAGTCGGCAAAGCACTTTTTCAAAGAAACCGAGTACAAGACTGATTATTTTCACATCGCTCTGGTTCTTTTCAAGGATAATTTTGACTTTACCGAGGACAACGCCATGCAAAATTCTGTCTTCAATTAGCTCGGACACATTTTGAAGTGCAATTAAAGAAGCCGTCTGCAATGGTTCAAATACATGTGACAATAATCAATTCTAACAAAATTTTTGTTATTGTAAAAAGGATATCGTGGAATGTTTAGAAATTACGTTGTTATATGTAATAAATTAAAATGTTCATAGGCTACTTTCAACTACTAACCTGTATATGATTTGTGTTACTTTCAAGAGATCTATACAGCAACGGTATAATGTCAGAGGTGCCTTCAGTTTTCTGAGATTTTCTCAGAATGATGTGTAAATTTTCCAAAATAGTGACGGAGCATGGCACTGTCTTAGATGAACCAATCAATGACCTAAAACGTTTCATTAAAGGACATGGAATCGTATTAAGTTTAAAAAAATTACGCCAGTTTATTTTAGTATTGCATTCTCAAACTCTATAAAATCAAAGTCACATAAATCGCGGCATCAGAAATTTCGTATACGCACTTTACAACGATTTAGAATTGTAATACTTACTTAATAGTTGGCAATACATAGTGCACGAATTCGTCCGGTGAAGCTTCGTTAGTAAGCCACATTACTGGCTGTAGTGCTGCTGTTAAAACCTCCGTGGTTTTAATTTCCATCTTCAATGCGGGCCAGACATTTTGCCAGCGTAATTTCTAAACAATAAAAACGATTCAAACTAATAGTGAATACCTACGTATTATATTTGTATAGCGAATACACAGAGAATAAATCGTATTAAAATAATTATGCAGCTGAAAGAACGAACACAGCCAATAAAATACTTGTGGAAGGTAAAATAATCCAGAAAAATAAATATTATATGTAAAATAATTGTATCTTTATTTTGCAAATCGTTACGGGCGCGTCCACCCAAAGTTTATCTAATTATTAAAAGTTTAAAAGATTGATGAAGTTAAGGCTCATCTGAAAGGGCTCAAAGGGATATTCAATTAAATAATGGATATGGGTCAGGAAATGTTAACAATAGAATTCTCGTCACAATATATTCGATAGGATCACATCATCTTATCACATAACATAATAACAAAGCGAGTAGATTCGGCTAATGTATGTATATATACATATATATAAATATAAACTGAAATTTCATAAAAAAAAGTACAAATACAACTTTTTCATTTTCATTAAAACGAGAGGGGATCAATTGAATTCAATAATATTCTTGAACCGTCTACAAAAAAACCTGCATTTATGTAGTATCTCTATGATTGAGCCCTGAAGACAGTTTGTATTCATTATATGTGTCAGCGTAAAGGGTCCCATCTACCGTCCAAATGTATTGTGAATCATTGTTAAGTTGTTAAGTTGTACCCTCTAATACGAAACAAGCCTATAAAACGCGCAGTGCAATAGGCACGGGGATGATTCATGCATTTTTATTTTGATTTTCATATTATTGTGTGTGCTCGATTGGTTTTACGTTAATGATTAAATGACAAAGAAGACATCATCTGGGATTGACGATATACTTTTATAAGTTCAATAACTATCCTCTCCAGAAAACCACGACATATAAGATCTCGGCAGACGTTGTCCTACCTTGATAAGAGAAGACATCCTAAAAGTCGACCGCAGCGCCACCTACCGAGTCTAACTATAGATATAAACTATTCTTGAATCCACCCGAACACATAACATATTCCATCAAAAATCTGTTCAGCCGTTTGGGAGTTCAGTCACATAAATACGGTTACAATAATTGTATGTTATTTATAAAGACATGCAGACTAGAGCTACTACAGTTATATTATTTATTTGTCTAAAAATCAGGTTTATAATAATAGGTATTATCTACCCCTTTAGCTAGAAGATAAAGCAGTTTCATGTCCTATTCTAGGATGTCATCGACTTATATGATTAATTCGATTACTTATTTATATACTAGCATTAGTCGCAGCTCCGCACACGTTTTTAAAAATGGTATTAAAGAAATATAAAATTGTGAGACCATGTACAATGATAGAAATGCTCTTTAAAATAACAGTACGACACGCACGCCACTTAATGTAACATGTAACGTATACATTAGATATGTAAATACTAACAGTGTATTAAATGAGGTTTATCATCAACAACATAGCTGGAACTTTAACCCACCATATAAATATCTCAGTGTTTACTTACACTGTATTACGCACTAATGAAACAATAATTTAAAATATTATTTAAAATATTTACATTTATCATGGAACTCTTTACGTAATACGTTTATGGTTCAAGGTCTTATTAGGAAGACCTCTTCTTCAAAGTTATTAATTATTGTAATGTCAAATTGCAAGCAAAAAGATAATTATTTCTCGAATCAAAAATTAAAAATGATTTGAAATCTTGCTAATGCAAGCAAAGTCGCGGGTAACAGCTAGTGTAAAATAGAATAACCTCAATTATTTTTTGTAAGGTTCTTTATCTACCAGTGAAGACACTGTGGGCGAAGCCACGGTTAGCAGCTAGTATAAATTAAAATTGCCTGAATTACTTTTTATAAAGTTCGCTATCTACCAGTGAATGCTCCTGAACATCGGTGTAACCGTTATGGAGAAATTACTGTGGATAAAGCCACGGTTCACTTTTCATAATGTTGGCTATCTGTTGATGAAAGTTTTATGAAAATCGATCGAACCGTTTTGGAGGTAGTATTAAAGACGAAGCCGAGATTAACAGTTAGTCTAATTTAAAGTTACCCGCTGTAATTTCAGCTATCTGTCAGTGAAATTCTCGTCAAAATCCGCCCAGCCGTTTCGGTGATTACCCGGAACTAACAGACAGACAGACAGATCGAGAGAAATTTTAAAAATTGCATTTTTGTGTTCAGAATCGTGTATACTTTCATACCCAATAAGTCATTGATTTTTTGTTTTGATATTACATACAGACACTTCACTTTTATTATATGTATAGATAACTACTTACACTATAAAGTTTAACTATAATTATATACTGTACTAATTATTTATCATAAGACACATAAACAATGTAACTTCGATTCTCTAGTTTTCCTTATTATTCTTTATAATAAACTAGCTTATGCCCCGTGACTTCCTTCGCGTAGAATCGCGTAGTTAATAACTTTGGGCTAATGCCACATGCAGCGAAAGCTCTCAAGAGAAAAAATACCACGATTTTTAAACATTCTTCATTGGTGCTCCACATCTATTGCTCTTAGCGTGATGGTATATAGCCTATAAATATATAAATGAGCTATATAACACTATATAACATTGAAATAACTTTTCAAATCTGACCAGTAGTTCCTGAGATTACCACCTTCGACGTCACAAACTCACAAACTTTACCTCTTTATAATATTAGTATAGATAAATACCTTGGGTATAAAGGGCAATGCGTCAATCAGAGTAGAGCGATAAAAGTTATCTTTTTGAGCTGGATCCTTCATTGTAATCACATCTAGAAATTGCAATGCTTGTATTGCTGGCTCACTCTTGCACCTGTACGTAGAATTAAATGTTTTATATACACTTTTTGTTTGGGGTGTACCGAATTAATAAGTGAAATAAATGTATCCCTTGATATTCTGAGTCAATATGTGTACTAAAGTAAATTTAACGAACATATAAACGATTGTGAAAGATAAAACGAAATCATTGTTTTAATAAACCACATTTAAGTATACACCTCTGTTTATTATTTAGTTAATAATCAACTCCAATATAAATTTATCATGAGTATTATAAAGAATCTATGTAGCAAACTTACTATGGAACTGACATTTATCATAAATCGTAGTGTTACACTTTCTTATGTTTATTATGTAAAATAAAAAATACAGTATTTAAGAAAAAAATGTTTTTCTTGTATTTTACAATAGTTGTATTGTTACAACTCCTACAAAATGTACTATAGTCAAATATCAAATAAATCCTTTACATACATGTAGATTGAGATAAACAGGTAAAAAAGGGTCATATCTGGAACACACATACACACAGAGACACATAAATTTAATTACTGTAAACAAACAGATTTTAAAAATAATATGCCTTTAAACTTCAAACACAGACTCGCACTTCTTTCCTTGAAATGGAATCAGTCTGTCATAAACTATTTTTCACAATTACAATTTAAAATAAATATTAGACTCCGGAAACAAAATTCGTTTGCCTCAAATATATAACGGGACTACAGATCGATTCAGAACAGTATTTTGTTATATAGCTTAGCGCCTTAAGCTCTCGCCCAAAAAGCCCGATGAAAGTGTGAAAGCCAGTCAGGCCAACGGCGATTATTCAGTTTGAAAAAACCAAGAGCAGTTTTGTAATTATTAGAATCGACAACTGGAAGCAACAGGTAAGAGGACTGGCTTTGACTGCGATTGAATATAACTGCAATACTAAATTAGTCCTATTTTGTATTTGAAAAAAAAATTTCTTCCTATGAAGTAATGTAAGATGTAATAATGTATTTAAAATAATTTAAAAAGTGAAACTAATTCTATCTTAGGAAACGTAAGAATGGACGTTACTTGAAATATTTAATCAGTGGCAACAACTGAGTGCTCGGACGTGGATGAGGGTCACGGGTTAAGAGTCTCTGTACCGCCTCCTGCAGTCCTGCTGGGATACGCGATAGTACAGCATTTACTTGGTAATCCAACTGTAAAAATAGTATAGTTATATTTGTCTCGCATTAAACTTTTCACATTAAATTTGCGATAAGCCCAACAGCAGAAAATATTGTATTTTATTTTGAGATCTCTAAATATGTGCATGAGTGTAAGCTTGCAAATAGCATCAGTTGCAGAGAAGTTGGAACTAGCCTTAAGATAGCTTGTTAGCGCTTATCCTACATAAATCTGGCAATTTCCATTTGTATAAATTCTCGGACAGATATTAAGATAACTATCGGGTCCGATTGAATGCCTTTGCAATGGCTACACTGAATTCCAATGCTTTATGTTTTAATCAACACAAGGAAATACTGACTAAGAACAGTCTAACGCCGAAAGCTCTTACCACTGAACTAATAAGCAACCAAACGGAGTTATTCCTCGGCCTTCCTTTTGTGAGAAGTTAGATTTCAATACAGAGCATTCGTACTGCAGATTGTTAGGTGGTACGGTACATGCATCATCGTAGTTAGTTCGAGTCAAATAGAGTGCCTGATAAATCGGTGTTTTTAGCATTAATTACCAAGTTATCATCGGTATTTTGCAATGACGATAATGACTACTGACAAAGTTTTCTTCCGTCGTTTTAGTATGCAACTAGAATGCACGATTCCACTTGCTATTTGCACGCTGAGTCTACTAACACAAACAATTTTGCTTCTCCACCAAAAGTTCAAGTGAACTAAGTCCACGAAAAGAAATACCATAGTGGTAATAAAATGAAATCACACTTACGAGTTCTATCTGTTTCAAATAGAGTACAGGATTGTTGTTCGCCTGTATTATTGGCTTTCCATGATTGAAAATTGCACAGATGACAAGACCCAAGGCAAACATGTCCGACAGTATGTTGCATTGGCCGGTTGTTTGCACTTCTGGAGCTAAGGAATTATTAAAATCGTAATACTATAACTGAGGTTATTGAAAATTTGCTATTGTTGAGAATTCAATTGAACCGATACTGTTTCTCTACTCTTATCCTATAAATTTAAATATATCTTACCTAAATAGTCAAGGTGAGGTTGACATATCTTAGCCACTTTAATAGACCATGGTGGAACTGGCATCATTTCAGTAGGATCCGGCCCAATTATGTTTTCTGTAAAATTATACACATTAAATAATCTTCAAATTACATAAATAGACACTTCTGAATATTCAAATATTTTGCACAAATACGAATATTCATATGTTGGTAATAATTTGCATACACATATTCCCTACAAGTCCAATTGGTATTGCGAAAAGATGTATGTGGTTACGTGTGATACCAGTTTACATAAATACTGCATTGAAATAGTTCAAACACTCAAACAAAATACACACATCAAAAAAGTCTAAGCAACATGCGTGATATTACAAATTTTACCATTTATATTAATGAAGTTCTAAGTATTTACTCAAACAAAGTGTGTAGGTAAGTAAACTTTTTTGTTATCGATGACATATTGGCTGGTAGTAAAAAAAAAATTGATTATGTTTTGTTTTTTCATAAAATTCAAATGACTGCGAATTTGTTTGAATTTAAGTGCATTTTAATCGCTAAGTTTAGTCTTGATTTTATAATTTCACCAACCATTTAAATAAAGTTAGCGACAAAATTGAATTGTTATATATTCTTTACGTCTTGAAGCGATATCATTTGATGGCAGATGAAATGCAAAGAGCTGTAGGGATGTTGCAAGCGGGAAATAATCAATCTCAGGTATCTCGACATTTTGGCATTCATAGAAGTGTTATTTGTCGTTTTTGGCAGCGCTACAATAATACAGGAGAACCCACTGAACAGCATCCAGGCCGTAAAAGGAGTACAACCACTCGGCAAGACCGGTACATACAACTGACTGCAAGATGCCAGCCGATGTTAACCGCTCGAGAGATAAGTTTGAGGCTACAAATTTCAAGTGGTGTTGATGTAAGTCCTCAAACTGTGCGAAATCGACTGCATGAGTAAGGCCTACGAGCTCGACGCACAATCAGGTGCCCACCGATACGTCACGGGAATCGCGCTCGTGGATATGACTGGTGTAGAGAACGCATAACATGGACCCAGGAACAATGGGATAAATTTATGTTTTCCGATAAGTCGCGATTCGGGTTTAAGCCTGATACAAGAAGGGTGCGAGTGTATCGTCGGCCCGGAAATATTGAAAGGCCCAGGTGCGTTCAGGAAGTTCATCCATACAGCGGCTCAACAGTTATGTTATGGGCGGGTATTATGAAGAACAGGCGAACTGAGCTCGTTTTTGTAAATAGAAACATGAATGCTGAAAATTACATTGAGGATATTCTCAGACCTTATGTCTACCCATTTGCACAAACCTTTGGCTCCGATTTTAGGTTAATGCATGACAATGCGCGTTCACATACAGCTCGGCGAACCAGTGAATACTTTGCAACGGAGAACATCCGGGTATTGCCCTGGCGTGCACAATCGCCAGGTCTCAACCCCATCGAGCACGCATGGGACATGTTCCAGAGACATGTTTTGAAGGACTTGGACTGAGCGACAACAACCCAACAGCTGAAGGATTTGCTACAATTCCATTGGGAGCGAATACCGCAATATGACATAAACAGTCTCATTATTTCAATGAATAATCGTTGCCGACAAGTTCTGAATAGCAGAGGAGACCATATTTTGTATTAAATTGTTCTATTATTTCACAATAAATACATTTTCTTTAGAAATATCATTTTGTAAAAAAAAGTTCAGATTCTTATGTATCTTAGTTTCTACAGTATATTCTAATATTGTTCATTTCTGTTATTAAAAGAACTTATAAAGACAACAGCTGTTATTTTTACATCATAGAACCCTAAAGATATTATTTTAAAAATAAAATACAACGTTATAATGTGAAGAACCATCCTAAAATTTAAATTAGTACATGTTGCTTAGACTTTTTTGATGAGTGTATATGGCTCCAATGTGTAAATAAAAAAAATGGGAATATAAATTCGGAACTACTGTTTCAGTATCATAATTCGAAAATATCATAAATGAATATGTGCTTCCTCAGTATATCGAAAATACGATGATTGATAATTGGACGAAACTTAATAAACGTTCAATTCATTATAAATTGTTGTGATTAGTAACTGTCATCACATGAATTTTGATATACACAATTGAGTAACTAATGAATTTATAATAAATTAGGTTTTCGTTTATTGACAATTTCGAACATAGTTTCAAATTTCTGTAAAAGTATTTATTGTAATCCATAAACAGCTTTCGACTACTTAGGAAACAAAATCAGCAACAACGTTGGCAGTAAAGCGCAGTCATTATATACAGCAAGATTCCTAAAATGATATAAAATTAATTAACAAAGCCTATAATTTATAATCTATGATCAATCTCTCTTTTTTATATTAATGATCACATAGAGCGAACGTAATATAAAAGCGACGTTTTAATTTTCGCAAAGTTGCTTTCAATTTGAATTCTTAATTATGTATAACAATTATACGTTCCGGCAGATCTGATTGGAAACTTCATTCAACCTCGTTTGGATTTTTCATTTCATAATTGTAAATTCTTTTACCCCATAGTCATTAATTTGAACGGTCTTCAAATTTATATCGTATCGTTGATGGTACGTAGTGAAGTGAATTTGAAGTAATAGCATGAATCACGAGTTGCTATAAAATCCATCCATAAGAAAGTTTTAGTACGGTCGGTGTCGCTAAACTAAAACGTGATTAGACTACTCTGGATATATTTGAACTTCTTCAAGGTCGAGTAGTAAGTAACCAATATTGAAGAAGTTAAGGACAGTTTCAAACTGAACAATTCCTACTATGATTTTTCGGAAAGTGAGAAGTGTCCATGGACGGTGGTGATCACTTAACATCACGTGACCCATGAGTTCGTTTGCCTCCTTTGATATAAAAAAAATGATATAAGAGAAATAGAACACTGACACTAAAGACAAGAAAACATTTCAATTTTAATGCTTCTTAAAGTGTCTGTCTCTACAGTTTAAATTTAAACTATGTTACAATGTAATTTAGAATCCTTAATGTTTTTTTTTTATTAAAAATGGATTCTACTATTATAATAAGGTAGTATGAAGTAGTTAAGACTAAGTGATAGCGGATTTGGATACGAATCGGATAACGCGTTATTCGATTATACTTTACAAGGTGTAGACTTCAAAATATGAAGGTAGAATGTTAATTTTATTGGAGTATAATAAAGTGATTGCATTGTACTTGATGGTAACAATAATGCAATTCTAAAACAACGACCATCACCAAGAGCTCACAAACCATTGGTAGTAATTGCTGTTATTCTCGAACAACTCTTAATAGATGAATTTTAAATGACTGATGTTGAACCGCAACAACTTTAAAGCGAGACAATGCGAATGGCTTATCGTCGTACGTAATAGCTCCTGCATTATCAATTGATTTCTGGTATTGGTTGGTTATAGATTGCCCAAAAATGCGACTATATTAAATGTTTTCCTTGCTTTATAGCGGTCGCAATTCTGTCGGGCACAATTGTATTTTAAGTGTATTCATCAATGTAAAATTTATCATAGGCATATTGTAGCAAACAGACTTTCTTAGCCTATTATCTTCTAATACTTCTTTGTTTAACATGAAATTTTAGCCAAACTTATGATGTAAAAATGTCCTATGCTATCGTGATATAGTGAGAACGAAGATGGAAGATTGAAGAACTATATCGCTGTAGGACTTCAAACTGAAATGAATATACGACGTTCATTGAGTGCATCGTAGAAACTTCCAGTCCGACCCAACTTAACTTATATTCTAAAATGTAGGTCATATAACAATGTAACGTCGCATCGCCGCATCTTAATACGATTCTAGGCAAACCATTCAAAAATATTACATTCAAATTGAAATATTTGCAAAATTAATCTAGATAGTTTTTTTTTTTCAAACCGAATATGCTATTGACCTGGCAAGGTGGTATCTTTATTTGATAATTTAGTGTTTGTCTCTCTAGGTGACTGTAATTTAAACTTTGCACATTGGGTAAGAAGACAACCATGCATGTTATCTTTGTTATCTCATTAGTTTCTCCTTCTACAATGATTATATTTCACACAGTGGTCTAAGTACAATTTGTATTACATATAAACATCTTTAGTAGCATACTTTTGAGTACTAGTTCAGAAAGTATTCGTGGACATCAAAAGATCACTGGTTCGGAAAATACATCTCCCTTCGAGATCAAACGGCGAGAAATATGGTCAGGTTTATTAATATCATATATTGACTAGCTGTTATCCGTGATTTTATCCGTGTACAAAACAGCAAAAAAATAATTGGTCAGTTTTGTAAAGTATGTGGGTGACACGCGTTTTACTAGTCACTGCCTTTTAACTTTATTATATTTGTACAGAACCCTATTTTATTTCTGAAATATATAGCCTAAGTGACTCCTTATAAAATCAGCTAAATACATAGATTTAAAAAATCGGATTTTTTGTTTTCTGCACTGTATATACTTTCAGTTCCATTTATTAAAAAGCTGTTATTTTTACATTCCAAACACACACGTCTATTTAATTAATTTGTATAGTTTTGCCAATCGTACTAGGTTTTGGTTACGCAAACGAATTATTGTGAATGTACAAAAAAGGGATAGCTTTCACAGATCACTATTAAGTAACAACCTTTAAATGCTATTTATATGCTTTAAATGCAGGCGCATTTAAATTGTCGTTTAAGAAATGCATATTAAAAAAAATCTAAAATATACAGTAGTTTTATAGAACAGACTAATAGACCCGGCTTTAAAAATTGAGACATGGATATAAAAAAAATACAAAGATTTTTTTAATACTTGACTTAAAGTTTAAAATTCAAAAATTTTTTTGTCGTGGAACGTTACATAGACATACATGTACCCAAAATATATAGGTACATTTCGATAATATTTTGTTATAGTTGCCACTTGTCACGTCCTTTATGTAGAATTTTGCACAAAATCTTATTTCATGGAAACTTTTGTAGGTGGTAGAGCCACACTGAAGCTATAACTGCTTTCAGTGTGAAGGGAACGGTTCGCCCGGCGTAGTACCACCCTCTTATAGAAAACTGACGTGAAGTAACAGTGCTGCATTGTTGAGTTTCGTTCGGTCAGTGAGAGCACCGGAGGCCCACCACCCACCTCTCCCCTCCCCCTTCTCCCTTCCCCCAAACACAGCGCACTTACGAATCCACTGATGTTGTTAGGTTCCCTCTCATCATATAAAAAAATATATGGTTACTGTTATACTATCACTTTTTTTCATCGTCCATTGTTACTTTTCTTATTTCCATTTATGGCTTAGATTCACAGCTGGACTAGGTAGGTGGAGCTATGGTTGACTCTAGGATTTTTTTTAATTATAAAGGCAGAACAACGTCCGCCGACCAGCTGGTTATACTGGTTATACTGGTTATACTAAAACTAGCTAGTTTTAGTATATGTTTTTCATTCATCCATATAATTCCGACAATTTCTATCTTTAATGCCAGACGAATTAACCCTTTAGGCTTTAAGGATATCAAGGTTTTTTTTATATCATAAGAGAGAACAAACAGGTGTGTCACCTGATGGCGAGTGATCACCACCATTGTCCTTAGACACAAGCAACACCCGAGGAGTCACAAGTGCGTTGCCAGCTTGTGTTGGTAGGGAAGAGGGAGGAAGCGGGAAATGGAAGAGGGAGATGGAAGGAGAGAGATAAAATTGAGAGGGAGAGGTGGGCTTCCGGCGCTCTCACTGACCGAACGAAACGCAACAATGCAAGCACTGCTACTTCACGATGATTTTCTGTGCTTAATTTGTCAGCATGTTGAACATCAGAAGTATAGTTTTCATTATCCTTATATTTTGACCATTTTTGTATGTTGTCTGTTGAGTCTTATATATTAATAAATAAATAAATAATCCTTCTATCTCCAAATATAACCAGAGCAACTATTACTTAAATAACTTTTAGAATAATTAGTAAAGTTCGAGTTCATTTTTAGTATTAAAATTATTTCGATCGTTGACCAGTCCTGACTTATAAGATTTAGCTAATGTACATCTTCTAAGATATAGCGAGGGACCAAGGTAGTGAGAAGATACCCCGAATTAATAAAATTGATTTGAAATTGATTTTTATTAATTGCACAGATAAATATTTTCATACTATAAAAATAGGGCATGTACAATAAATAATTATATTTCCTGTTTTCTTCCGTAAGTATTTAGTGTTTTATAATTGTTTATTATTTTTGTAGTATAAAAAAATGGAGATACTCTTAAATAAACAAGTCGGTGTCGAATCCCAATTATAAATTATGAAAAAGATTATCCACGTCTTCTTTAATCAAAATTATGAATACAGTTAAATAAAGAAATCATTACATAGAATAAAATAAAGCCCCTTACTGAACGGGTTTTCATGCGGTTTTCACGAGTATATAAAGTGATTCATGAGAAAGGTTTTGGTATATAATTTGTCAAATTTTTTTTTTATAATCAGGGCGGAACAACGTCTTCCGGGGCCGCTAGTATAAGTATAATAAGGAATGGATTCTGTAGCGTCTTATTTTTAGGAAATGTGTATAATTTATGTGCAGAATGTCTAAATTCTAAGTTCATCGACTTAAGATGTGCACGATTAGATAAGTGGATCAGCATACGCTTTACATACATATATTGATCCGGTTGAACGGTTAGGAGATGAAAACTGAATCGAATTAGGAGAACAGATGTTCAGTTGGCATTTTGCCTTTGTGGTTAATTATGTTTGCTGTGAGAGTTTCATATATATCGATTCGGTTGTTCGATACGTTGTATAAGATTAGTGTTTTGCATTGAAGGCTTTATGCTACAATTAGAGGTAATGAGGGCTACATTTTTGTTTTAAAATTATTTACGAAAAGGCGATGTACTTTGATAGCTCTAAAATTAATGTCTAATTGTTGTCATATATCTATATATATATATATATATATATATATATATATATTAGGTAAAATAGTTCAGTGTGCTTTTTTTTCTACTTACCTATCAAATAACAAAATTACAAACCCTTTTTTAATAATATGAGTCGAAATCTCTATTATCTATTCCTCATATTTTACGATCCTTACGGCTACTATTCATATTACAATATTTATACATTTGTTTGCCAAAAATCTTCAACAGTATGTCAAACCTAAGATAATAATGAGTTATGGTCGATTTTTAACAATCAGTATCAAAAAACAATATCGAAGAAAAGTACTATCTGCATCCGTTTCTAATTTTTCAAGATTATTAAAAAAAACTTGATACGATGTTCATACACGCTTAGTTTTTTTTTTTCAGAAATTTTATATGTATAACATTAATGCAGAGTCGTTTGAAGGAAATTCTTTATAAAATTTAGTTTATTCAATAAACATTGCATATATTCATTCTAAGAGCTATCATTAGCTATCATTTTGTCAGCGTTAAATTACTATATAAAACTTAATAATAATAGCCTATATATTGTGTATACTACCCACGCTCTACCCCGAGAGGTTGGAGTATTCGTGAGAACTTCCCCACGTTAAACAAAAAGTTAAGCTAATCCAAAATCTACGAATTAGTGAAAAAAGTAATACACGTATTCTTTATCTATCAACTCTGCTACACCAATTGAATATCTGTCGCCAAACATATTATAAGTGTATTTTGATAGGTGTCCTTAAGATACCGTTGTCCTTTGTAAGGTGTTCTTAGACTACATCGCATTTAAAATTAGATGGGATTTTGGTTAAATGTTAAAATGTAGAAAAAATGTACAAACTTATATATATATATATATGTGTGCGTGTGCGTGTGCGTGTGCGTGTGCGTGTGCGTGTGC
>JACEII010000031.1:3696777-3708519 GCA_014332785.1 Antheraea mylitta | reverse complement strand
GCATAAACTCCACGACAACCTACGCCGCACTATGAGGGTGTCCCGGTGTTGCGTGAGCAAGCTCCGCAACACCACCGGCGGCAGGCGTTTCCCACGCCACACCCAGCTGAGCCAGCCCGGTTGCAAGACTGCCTCCCAGCCCGCCGAGTCCGTGCAGTGGGAATCCAGGCCCCCCGATCCTTTCCCCCTGGGTTCGGTCGACAGCGGAGAGGCCAAGCCGCTCCGTCACCACCCCGCTATTATTTTTTACCAACGTTTACTCCTCCTCCTCCGCCTGAACCACTCTGAGGTCCTCTCCGGCCTATGCTAACCTACGCATCCCGTCCCCCGTCCCACACACCACACACAAAGTATCACACCTATAAATTTTATCCCAGATCACAGAGTGATATCAAGACACGTGTAGACAGTATCAAGAGGCGTGCTGTAGTATCAGTACTCAAATGGGTCACCAACCAATATGAAGTGATGAACCGGTCACAGTCTGTTTTGGTTTATAGTATATTATAGTAATTTGATATCTCTCAGTGATTCGTTTTTGAATTGCATTATGGTTAAAATTAGACAAAGAACAGTAATAGTGTGTAGATTTGATAAATATATAACGCAAAAATAATTTAGCTTCGATAAATAAAACTGTAAAAACTTTGATAAATGCAACATTAATTAAAATTAGTTTAGTTGTGTACAACGTATTTTCCGCTCAGATAATTCATTTAACGATGCAACGTGGGTGTCGAAATGGACCTTGAAATGTGATAACTAAATTATAACGCACCAACAAACTCGAGTCCGAAGAGCTTCCACGTGCCGCGTTTTGTTACAATAATAACCTGAGGGCACACGTTGCGATGAATCTGCTTCGCAGTGTAGTGCAAGAAATGCAGGGCTTCGATTATCTGCGAACAATCAGTTCCGTTTATTGAACGAACGCATAATATATATATAATACAGTAGGATGTTAAAAAATTCTATAGGCTATAAAAATAAACCAGGAGAGTCGCAAGTGCGTTGCCAGCCTGTGTCGAGTGAGAGGGGGAGAGGAAGGGAAGAAGAGAGGGCGAGGAGTGGCGGGCCTCCAGCGCTCGCACTGATCGAACGAAACGCAACAATTCAAGCTCTGTTACTTCACGTCGATTTTCTATGATACTCGATTGAAAATGACTATTTTATAAATAAAATACATCTTAGAAGTAAGGGTGACACGAGGAGAACAATGTTAAATTGAAAAATATGATATAGTGTCAGGTGTAATATTTAGATACATGATAATTCAGATGTTGTGTAAACCGCAAAAGTACTTTATGACATACAGACGCCCACATACAATTATCGTACATAAGGTGACAGTTTATACGGTTGAGGACAATTCATATCTATGTCATTTCTGATTTTTACTGACTTATAATAGTTTGCTATAAGTTTGTCTACCAACGTTAACCATTATCAATGTTTGGATGAAGTAATACATTATTTAATTAGTGCTCTGCGTATTTATAATGCAAGTTGTTCAAATCTACTATCGAAGTAACCATACATTAAAAGGTAGTAAATGAAATGCGAATATAAAGAGTCCTGTGGCACCTATTTATATGTGGTATCTTGTATTGAATTTATATAGAACTAACACCATTGAGTTTAAGTTTAAGTAGGTCTCAGTAGATTCAATCAGTATCTTTGTGAGCACTCTTCTTCGTGGTTTGTTCAAGCCAATTTGTGAACGGTAGTATCGACTCCAATGAGGGCACATAAGAAACGGTATTATGTGTAGCGCGACCAACGCTGACGTGTCGCAGAGATATTTTATGTTCCAGGCCATAGAATACCAAACCTTATAATTGACATTTGCAGCATCATGCACATGCTTGTATCCCTAGTTAATAGTCATCTTCCTTCATATTGCGTAATTGATGTTGAAGGTAACTAACTATGCTAAGCTTAATATTTTATTTAAATGAGTAGTGGACGACTAAAGCCATATCCCCATTTTTACCGCATAAAACCTTTTTCTTGGGGTCGTTCAAGTATTACGTTAGCGGAATTGTTGTCATTTCTAATAGCTCCTTCACCTGGTCAGCAATAGTAAACAATACTCCTAACCTCCACGCTTATGTACATAAATATATTAGGTTTTTATCTATGAAATTGCCGTTTTGAATGAAAAAATTCAAACGAAATTTTTTCATGTATTTTTTATTTGTATTAATCGAAGTAATCACCCATGCAAACAATGCATCTTTGGCAATGCAGTGGCAGTTTATTGATGCCTTTCTCAAAGAAATCAGCTGGACGGGAAGCAATAAATTCTTCAAAGACATTTTGTACTGCTTCTCGGGTATTGATTTTTTTTCCCGCAAAGGAGTTATCCAAATTCTGGAAAAAGTAGTAGTAGTCTGTAGGCGCAAGGTCTGGTAAGTTGGTCGGATGACTGAGAACTTTCAACCCCAGTTTTTGCAACTTAGAGACCGTCTGCTGTGCAGTATGAGGTCGCGCGTTGTCGTGCAGAAGCAGCGGAAACAAGCGATTGACCAATGCTGGTTGGAGATGTGCCAGCTTTGCCATCATTGTGTTTAGTTCTTCACAGTACACATGTGCAGTAATGCTCACCTCGTTTGGTAAAAAGCTGTGATGAATCACACCGGCGCTAGATCACCAAACAGTGACCATCACTTTTCTAGGGGTAAGTTTTCGTTTAGGGCATTGTTTAGGTGCTGAACCAGGATGCAACCAACTTATTGAGCGCTTACGGTTATCAAACAGAATCCATTTTCATCGCAGGTTGTTACCGGGGTACAGGGTGTGAACCGCATTGTTATGCGGTTCAAAATTCCTTCAATTGAGTATCTGTTGAACAGTGCAAAGCGCGTCTCGACGCTTACTTCGCTCTGGCGATTATTGAGTTCGTGGGGCACTCATTTGTCAAGCTTTTTTACCTTGCCAATTTGAGGCATATGGACCAATATTGTTTTGACGCTAACGTCGAAAGCTGCTGTTAATTCAGCCGTAGATTGTGTATCATCAGCTTCCACAATCGCCTTTAATTCGTCATTGTCGACCAAGTAGTGTAGTGTTAGCTCCGTAAACGTCGTTGATGTTGCGTGCCGCTTGTGCCGCGTTGCTGCCACGACGGTACTCGTATTCCATAATTACTCGAATTTTTAACGTATCCATGATGACAAAAAAGATTGAAATGCGATGAAAATGTAACACTAATTAATAAACAAATGACTACTTTTGGAAAAAGAATTCCATGTTATTTAAAATAAAATTAATTTGAAATTAGAATTCTTAGCCAAACAAAAATTTTTTTTTTTAAATGGTCAGTACTGCAGAACGGCAATTTCATAGGTAAAGGCCTATTATAAGTATTTTAATCTGTTCTGGTTTCTTTACTGATTCACGGTCAGCAATTAACAACGCGGTAAATGGGAGTACACCATTCGATGCACATACGTTAGCCAATGCAATTATTGATCTATCAGCATCGTCGTTGAACTAGCAAATGAAATAAATAACGACGAATAAGTTGGGATAATAGGACACGTGATGGAGCAATCGAATGTCCTACTACAGCATTAGCTTTGTGTGCGTTTGAACGGTCTCATATATCTTAGTGGTACATTATGTATGCGAGCAGCCGTCACCACGTCGCGTTCGTGCGATAACTATGGCATCAATTTGGCTTCGTGTAAAAGCTTCTATTGTCAACTATATTTTAGCCAAACATTATGGAATCGTTTGTGTATTAAAAGAAACGTGTGCATTCAAATACCCCAAAGTACAGTTAGGCACAGAAGACGGTATACCTTCATAATTAATTGGTTATCGTACTTACACAGATTAGCCTAGCTGAATGTTGTTTAGCGGACTGGATGCTATTAAATTAAACTGTACTAAGTTTGCTTCGGAGCGGTAACAATTTCTGTATGTTCAATAGATTTTTGTATATTCGATACTTGTAATTAACAAGCTAATAGATATTGATATTAATGATTTATGTGTGATTTGGAAAGTAATAGAATCATATCGATGAGGCTCGGCTTCATAATATTAGCAAAATAAAATTAAGTATTTTGAAAAATATCCTAGTATATATTTTCAGCCGTAATTCATAAGTTTTATAATTATTCTACGAATATTTTCGTTTCCAACACCATACGAGTTTTCTAAAAGAAGTTAAATATTGTGTTTAAACAAAACTTAATACTTTTTAACTTAACGAAGTTATTATTTTCACAGTGCTGTGAGAAAAAGAAACAGCTCTTCTATCTGTTGTAGTTTATGAAAGCCTATCAATATCCATAATATCATGTTTTATCAAAAGTAAACAATATTTATCGACTTTATATTTTATGAATGTTGATGAAAGAAAAATTAAATATTAGATTTTACACGAAATTTGTTGCTTATGAAAAGTATTGGTTAAAAAGTGCTTTATTGAAGTTCTATCGTTTAATTTCTTTAATACTTAGTAAGCAAATATGAACTCAACTTCAAAGCGTTCGTGTTTATATTTTTCTTATCTGTTATAAGAAAAACATATTTGTGGATCATTTCTTGTAACTACGGCTATCGTATATAAAATGATTGAATAGATTCTGCTCTTTGCAATTTGCTTGAAACGTGGTGGATTGGGCTTAAAAATTATTATCATTCGTTTTCTTGAATTTCAATGTCGCATGGCTAACGTTAAGCAGACATTATAAAAATCGACACGCTATGATTTCATCATGATATTATCTTTCAAAGAAAGCTCAGACTCTTTGCAGGAATTCAAAAACACGATAATCGGTGGCATGTTTGAACACGTTGCACTAATCATTTCTTCGATATTTACAAGGTGAGGGACCCTAGTCTGCTGTAATGCAATAACCTATGCGCATGACGTCCATTTTTAATACGTGGGCTAATGGATATTATTTTGTCAGGACCTGATAATGAATAAAACTTTAAAATATTCAAATTTTAAAATCATTCCCAAATACGTATTCAAACTATACATACATTATCACTCATAGTGCTTACTAACGTAAGTAATAGTAACCTATTCCTTTTGATATCTAATTGATTCCAACTACACACATCAAAAAAGTCTAAGCAACATGCGTGATATTACAAATTTTACCATTTATATTAATTAATTTCTAAGTATTTACTCAAAGTGCGTAGGTAAGTAAACTTTTTTGTTACTGATGACATACTGGCTGGTTATAAAAAAAAATTTGATCATATTTTGTTTTCTCATAAAATTCGTTATTCAAATAAGACTGCGAATTTGTTTGAATTTAAGTGCGTTTTAATTGCTACGTTTAGTCTTGATTTTATAATTTTACCAACCATTTAAATAAAGTTAGCGACAAAATTGAATTGTTACATATTCTTTAGGTCATGAAGTGACGTCACTTGATGGCAGATGGAATGCAAAGAGCTGTAGGGATATTGCAAGCGGGAAGTAATCAATCTCAGGTATCTCGACATTTTGGCATTCATAGAAGTGTTATTTGTCGTCTTTGGCAGCGCTACAATAATACAAGAGAACCCGCTGAACAGCATCCAGGCCGTAAAAGGAGTACAACTACTCGGCAAGACCGGTACATACAACTGACTGCAAGACGCCAGCCGATCCAGAGACCGCTCGAGAGATAAGTTTGAGACTACAAATTTCAAGTGGTGTTGATGTAAGTCCTCAAACTGTGCGAAATCGACTGCATGAGTACGGCCTACGAGCTCGACGCCCAATCAGGTGCCCACCGATACGTCACGGGAATCGCGCTCTTCGATATGAATGGTGTAGAGAACCCATAACATGGACCCAGGAACAATGGGATAAAATTATGTTTTCCGATGAGTCGCGATTCGGGTTTAAGCCTGATACAAGAAGGGTGCGAGTGTATCGTCAGCCCGGAAATACTGAAAGGCTCAGGTGCGTTCAGGAAGTTCATCCATACAGCGGTTCAACAGTTATGTTATGGGCGGGTATTATGAAGAACAGGCGAACTGAGCTCGTTTTTGTAAATGGAAACATGAATGCTGAAAATTACATTGAGGATATTCTCAGACCTTATGTCTACCCATTTGCACAAACCTTTGGCTCCGATTTTAGGTTAATGCATGACAATGCGCGTTCCCATACAGCTCGGCGAACCAGTGAATACTTTGCAACGGAGAACATCCGGGTATTGCCCTGGCCTGCACAATCGCCAGATCTCAACCCCATCGAGCACGCATGGGACATGCTCCAGAGACTTGTTTTGAAGGACTTGGACGGAGCGACAACAACCCAACAGTTGAAGGATTTGCTACAATTCCACTGGGAGCGAATACCGCAAGATGACATAAACAGTCTCATTAATTCAATGAATAATCGTTGTCGACAAGTTCTGAATAGCAGAGGAGAGACCATACTTTGTATAAAATTGTTCTATTCTTTCACAATAAATACATTTTCTTTAGAAATTTCATTTTGTAAAAAAAAAGTTTAGTTTCTTATGTAGGTATCTTAGTTTCTACTGTATATCCTAATATTGTTCATTACTGTTATTAAAAGAACTTATAAAGACAACAGCTGTTATTTTTACATCATAGAACCCTAAAGATATTATTTTAAAAATAAAATACAACGTTATAATGTGAAGAACCATCCTAAAATTTAAATTAGTACATGTTGCTTAGACTTTTTTGATGAGTGTATTTACTAGATACTCTTAAGTATTGTTCGTGTCAATAACAGACAATCGCAATATTATGTATATATTAGTAAATGTGTATTTCTGTCTATACTTGATATTAAAAAAAGAATTGTCTATCTATCAGTATGTATGTCTACATTTTTTTTATATCAAAGGAGGCAAACGAATAGCTGAGTCACTTGATGTTAGGTGATCACCCCCGTCCATAAACACTAGCAACACTAAGGGAGTCGCAAGTGCGTTGCCAGCCTGTGTATGGGGATGAGGGGAGGGGAACGGAAAGGGGAGAGGGAGTGAAGGGAGGTGGACCGCCGGTGCTCTCACTGACCGAACGAAACGCAACAATGCAAACACTGTTACTTCACGCCGGTTTTCTGAGAGAGGATAGTATTACCCCGGGCGAGCCGATCTCTTCATGCTGAAACCTGTAATAGATTCAGCGTGGCTCTACCAGCTACCTACCTACTATATTGAAGTTAATGAAAGCTTAACTGATTTTTATAGACTTTTTGTTTACAAGATGTATATATATCTGACAATAGATAGATCACTTATATATCTATCTGAAAAAAAAAAAAAACCATATTACATGTACAGTGTTACAGATTCATAAATGAGATTATAATATATTCATGATTCTTTTTTTTTACTTTATTTTGTGGGTTCCTTGTTAGAACCTGCCAGGGAGTTTTTGTGGCATCTCAGAATTTCATGCTCCGTGGTATTCTTTTCCATTCAGTTCACTTATGCACAATAAACTAAGTATATTACGTAAAACACCGCCAAATTTACAAAATATACAGTCAAATAACACAAGATTGTGAAAAAAATATAAAATCCACTACATGACCGACTAAAATCCCGCGAAAAGCGCCATATTCATGATTGCTCCTCACTAATAATGTTTTTCGACGCCAGGTAACGGATGAATATTTACATCAAATGAAAACATTATATGATATTATTTTACCTTTTACTGGGGGCTTTATTCATTTTGTTTTATTTAAATAATGGTTAAATATTCTTTCTGACAAGTTTATTTAAGCTGTTTATATGAAAACTTTTACCCATAGGGTTCACACTATCCGTATTATTACAAAAAAGTTAAATATGTATTGAATGATTAAAAATGTTTGATTAAAAGGGTATCTCAACTTTATTTACAAATATTTTTTAAATTATTTAAATTCTAAATATTCTGTAACACTTGTCTAAGTTGACAGTTCTTAGTTTATTGTTGTGATTAATTGTATTCTATTTGCCGCCGAAAGGCGTTTTGTAATAAATTATGATTTTCGTGGGTATAATTAATTGGGAAGAATGAAATAAATTACTGATTTTTAGAGATTCGCAAGTAAATCATAAGTACTACTCTAATATCGGCATATTATTGACTATTGACATTTCGCAATTTATGAATCTGACATGATCCTCTTATTCGAGCTTACGTACTTTGACGTAATATATTAATCTTATCAATTGCTTACTTCATTAATTACATCATTTTCTTTTAACTAGAATCTCACAGCAATGATAACCAATTTAACTTAAAATATATAAATTTTCTTAACGAATATCTGAACAAAAATATTATTAATGAATTGAAATTGTTCACAAAATATCTGTATGTAATGGAAAGTTTTTGAATGATGAGATTGAATTGAACAAAAGTAATTCGGAGTTGCTTGCATAAAAAACTTAAACCAGATTTAGCCAGACACAGCTAAAACACGATTTTGTAATAAAATATCTTAAGTATAGGTTCAATGACGTTTTAAATTTTAAACAATACTTAGTAAAACTCGTATTAAACCTGTCTTCATTTTTGTTGTTGCACTAAGATCTGTGTTTAAGAACTTTAATTTTGACCTGACAAGGGTGGACTAAAAAAATAATGGCGACGTATGTATATCCGCATGTCCGTTGACATTTATCATGCGACAATATACTGAGACAACACTGAAAATCTTTTAAATAATAGTTTGACCAATAACTAATATAGCGAGATATAGGAAGTTTTATATTGATACGAGTTTTTTCGTTATGGGATACACTATTTTCATGTGACACAAAATCCTAATATATAATTCATACTAAGTATATTTTAGATCTTTAAATTTTGGGAGTAAATAAAATTGGTGCAGAAACTTCTTCAAATATTTTATTTCCATCGAGTTTCGTATCAAACAAAGTCTGTGACTGTGCGGAACTGTTTACTTTGAAATGCATAGGATTCCTGCAACTTTTGAACTCCGGAAGGAATACACAGATCTTATTTGATCCTGAGTGAATAAAAAAGGTTATTTTTTATACAAAGAAATTTCTACAGTTTTAAAATTCTTTTGAATTTCTTTTAAATGTTGAAAATTCCAGAATTTTTCCGTTCTTATATTTCATTTATTTAAATTTTAAGTCACAATAAAGTATAGTTGAGTTAGTATAGTAAAAAACCTTCTTCGTGAATAAAAAACTTAGGTGTGCCAATGATATATAATAACTAGTTCAATATCGCGACTTCCTCTGCGTTGTTTATTACTTTACAAATATATTTTATGTACTGAAAAAAAAAACAGCTAAATTGTAAACAAAGATATACTTTGCTCTGTACTAGCGTACCATACAACTCATTTCAGTTTCAGAATGTAAGAATACGCATCGTGTTAAAATCGTAGTTTCTTAAAATTGTATCAAAATTATATGGATTGAAGATTTTTGAAATGAAAACTTTTTTAGGCGCTTTGAACGGTATTTTTGACAGGAGATAAATTTTTAATTTCGCTATGATATGCTACGTAAGCTTGACCGTCCATATTTGCGCTTGCCCTGCCTTCGTGAAATTAGCGACGCATAATATAAGGGCCTGTGGTTATATAATATTGATATCTTGCAGCTTATCATACGCTTGATTGATTAATAGACTTTATAAAAATATATATAATTATTGCTCTAAGTGCCAACAGATATGAAAACCATACTAATATTTTAACCATACTAATTTCACTCGAATTTTAAGTTTGTTATTCAGCTTTGCGATTTTGTTATGATTTTAAACTTTCGTTGTTTCATGGTAATTAATTTGCTATATTTGGATTCATCATGGCAGATAATTACGTATTTTTAATCACTACACTATCTTGTCGAGTTTAAATAAATTTTCTGCTTAGCTCCCATTGCAAAGTGTAAGGATATATAGTCTCGACAATACTCTAAAAAGTCCGGGGAAACAACAAAAACATTTCAATTTTATTTATAACTAGCTCTGCCGGTGAGTTAGTATACTGTTTTGACTAACAAAGCATCTAACGTTCTTTGTGCACAACGTTTGAAGTAGTGTGAACGGGGACATGAACGAAGATTTTGTTTGCTTTATTAATACGGACGGCAGTCGCGTAAAGCTAGCTGTATGAGAATTAATTTTCGCTGTAGTTCAAGTCCGTTATGCGAAGTACCTGAAAATTTATGCAACGCGATATATCATTTTTTTCGAATTGACTACGCTCTATATGCCAGACGGGCATTCACAGCTTCGCCGAATTAAGACGAGCTCTTAAGGTACTTCGCCGTCTGCCAACAAGCTCAAGGGTGTTAGAGTGGCCGAACCTCGGCTTGGTTTGTTGCCTTGGATGCGACTTCGCGATTCTGTCTAAGCTAAGCTAGCTATCCATATACTATATATGTAAGCATTCCTGCGACACACATGTGTACCGCCATGTTAACCTCGCGAATTCAAACGTGTATATCTTGCCCGAGAATTAGGCTAATCTGGACTACTTCAGTTCGAAAATAATGGGAAAAATAAAAACCCTCATACCATATGTGTACCTGTGTGCATGTGTGCACATATGTGGGGATGATCTGTGTCGTGCTGTTCAACTAGTAATTAAAATTTTCGGCGTCATTGTGTATAAATACACTTTTCCATCAATCGATTGCGACGTTTGGTTTCACAAGTCAGAAAGAATACTGAAATAGAACTAGAAATATAAATAGAAGAGAAACAGAAACATAAAATAATACATAGAATAGAAACTCTATTTATTTCAGCTTACAGTGCTATCTTTGTCCATTGGAGTCGTAGCACGGTACGATAGAGAGACGCTTTATAAAACAAATGAAAGCCGATTTTAGTCGGATGTCAATTGATGATGAAAGAATGTAAATTTTAAATTCTTCCTTACAGAGAATGAATAAGAGCTATAAAAAACAATCACACACACATTTAATCACATGAATTATTCAACGAATATTTATTCTCAAAAGAATTTTGTATTTTGTTCACTAGTTAATTAAGTTTAGTAGAAATTTATCGACTAATATAGAGATCACAGAACCTTTGGCCACTTTATTACATATTTGTCTGTCTATTTCGATTCGGTTCTAATTATTCAATCAATTATGGTCGTGATTTAATGAAATTAGTATGTATTTCGTTGATACATGAATAAATTAATCTTCGTCGTGGTAACTGCACTCGAATTATGATTGCCTAGTAATCTTTAACTGTTGGTGGTCAGCATTCCTTTTGAATATAAAATGAAATTAAATTACAAGAGATTGTTGTACTTATATTTTTTATATGAAAATCAAATAAGATTATGTATATATTTAAAACCTAAACAAGTAAAAATCTTATATTTTTAGGTAACAATATGTTTAATTTTGGTTAGAATTTTTTATAAACATTTGACTTAAGCTTCTTAAGTGTACAAAGATCAAAAAGATTTCTTATTTTGTAAGCAAAATAATATAAGTTAATATATGTTATAAGTAATAATATTTTATAAGTTTATAAGTAAAAATAATATAAGTTAATATACAATACTGTACATAGAACTGCAGTATTATTTCAAATAAAAAAAAAAATTCAGTTAAGGCCCTAATAAGGCACTTAAGAACGTTAAAGCTACCACCGGTTCGGAAAATAACCTACTGATCAAGAAAAACCGGTGAGAAACTCGATCGGATAGGTACATTTTTAACATATAATTATATATATATTCCTAATATATCATACATTTGTTTTTAGTGGATGCACAGAAAGAAGTCAATTCCA